>VZTY01016450.1:187090-206341 GCA_013400935.1 Turnix velox | reverse complement strand
TGGGCCTAAACCAGGACACCATGTAAGCATGTTGAATGTACTTGTACTACTAGCATCATGAAATGAACTGTAAGTCAATAATTTTAAATTAATATTTTTGAAATAATTTAGATATAATCTAATTGCTCACTAATTTACTATTTCAGATTTCACAGACAAAAAGCAACTGAACAACAATTCAATGTCACATTTTACTAGACCAATTTAAGTCACAAATATTTGAACTGTTTTAACACAAGTTACTGTAAATACAAATATAATTTCTATATAAATAAGCGGTGATAGAGCATTTAGGCATAGCAGCAGTGTGGATTTGCAGTTCATTAGTCTGCAAATAAGAAAGGTGTCATGAATTTAAAACCAGTGTTGAAATTTTTTCTCAGCTCTCTGGTGGCTTTTGGTTTGTTTTTGGCTTTTTGTTGCTGGGATGGTTTGCAGTTTTTTGCTTTTGTTTTGTTTGCCTGCTTTTTAAAGGAAAATGACTTGTTTAAGGAACAGAATTTCACCTTCATATTCAGGGCATGGGGGACTGTTTTAATTATTTATGAATCCCCCCTCTCATTTTCTTACAAATGACAGCTTTGAGAACCTCCATTTTAGAAACAGGTAATTATCTAAGTTGCCAGTCTGAATATAATATTAATATATAAAAATACCACTGTCACCTTCACTCAAGGAGAATTACAATTTGGTCAAAATTTATCAAAAATGAGAAAGCCTCAATGAACTTCTACCTAAAACTACTAATATGGAAATAATAATGCATTTAAATAATACCAGGTTTGTGTAGAAACAAAATAGATAAGCACTTCATTTACAACCTCTCAAGGGATACACAACTTAGTTATACCCATTACAGTGATCTTCCTTGTAGCATGGTTTGCTGTCAGTATTGTGAGACTAAAGGTGAGACTGGAAAACTGGAAAACTGGAAGTTTGTCTTCCTTTCTACTAATTCAATGCATCTTTCAGGTACAAATGGTATGAATTTGGACAATTACCAAGTCAAAAGAAAACCAGACTGCGAGAAGAACAGGAAGATTGACTGTCAGCTGTTTGAAAAGGAGTCTCTTTTCTTCCTGATGCTTAAACTATTAACTTTATCAACCGCTCCCTTCCTCTTTCCAGAAGTCTGAACTTGGGAGAAACAATAACCTGGTAGTAAGTGACATTTCTACACAGATTTTATTTTATTCTAGCTTAAAATTCCCCTGCTTTTGGATATTCATTCTTGTAACATTTGTCAGTATAGGAACATAACATTGGTCAACAAAATATCTTTCTTACATATGCTAAGCTGAAAAGTTTAGTTCACATTTGGTTTGATACTAACAGACATTATCTATGACATGCCATTGACCAGAACTTCCACATTCCCCTGAAACACTAAGGAGCATTATGTGGGGGAGGTATTATCTCCAAAAAGCATGCCAATAGATTCAAAAATTATTTAGAGAAAAATACCCATTGACTCTGAATGTCTTTTAAGATGTGGACTGCATGCCTGTCTGAGGCATTTTGTCATCATGAGGCTGGCACACAGCATAAAAATGTTACTATAGAAGAAAGCATTGAAATTCTGATCATTTTTCTAGAGTAGCATTTTGAACTCTTGACAGATGTCACTTTATACCTGATTTACAGTAAAATGCAATTCTACATTTTGTCATTCGTATTGACTTTCCATTTGACAGTTTCTAATAGATAATCAAGCCGAACTAAAACATAATCAATTAGTCTGCATTAATTGGTGGATGGAACTACATTTTTATTGAAATTTCCAACATATTCATGTACTAAACATCTTTCAGCTCTCCTCAGGGCCCCTGTCAAGCATGTTATTTTCAGAGTAGTTACAATGAGTTAGAATGTCTTTGTTCAATGATATTCAACCAAATCATTCTCTGAGAGCACCAAACAGAATGTAAATTTTGCCTTAAAATAATTCATGCTTCTTTCAAAAATATAATTTCCTCTTTTAGTGTCTGATTAACAGTAATACTATAAAAGGCATCTTGACAATCAGAATAGCAGGTAGGAAGTCAAGAAGAAAATTCCGCATCTCATGAAACACTATGAAGATGGGAAAAAAGGAATTACTTCTACTGTAGCCTCAGAGGCTGCCCCTTCACATACATCTGGGAAGGGCAGACTATCTCTCTAAATGAATCACAGCATGGGTAATAAAAAAGGTTTGCCTTCCAGTCTTACAAAACTGTGCAGAAAGGAAATCATTTTTATTTAAAAGGTAATAGGATGGTCTGGAGTTAGATCCAGACTGCCTGTCCATGACAAAATAAAGCAGCACTACATTAGACACAGAGATACTTTTCTCTGGTATTTTCACAAGATGTAGAATGGGAACTATAAGGATTTCTTTACTCCATTTTTGAAGTTTCTCAGAATAAAATTATATTTGTGATTTTCATAAGGTTCAAAGAGAAATTAAAAAAAGCTTCCAAATTTGAGAGGAATACTCGGTAAGTAAATCAGGGTAGGTGGTGAAGGGAAGAGAGGAAGCATGCCATAAGAACAAAAGGTACAAACTGTGAACAAGTTTATCCAATAGAGGTTTAATCTGACTCCAGATCATCCTGTATCTTTTCTAACAACAATGGATATAACCTAGAAACCTGGCTCTATTCTCTATCATGACGAAATAGCCTTTTCCTCCAGCATATTGAACACTGTACTCATTTCGGGTTATACCTAGACTTGCTGACTAGGCATTGTCCAAATCATTGATGACAATGCTAAATGGGGTTGTCAGAGAGATACCACTATGCTGCTGCAAGTCTCCTATTCTGCCATACAATGTAGATGCACAATACCTGTGACCACAGCCTTTAGGCCAAATAAGATAAAGAAGACAACATATTGGTCAGGATTTCTTTCCAGCTAATAGAAAAATTCATAATGCAAAAGTCAAGAGAAGGAGAAATACAAAGGCACCACCAAAACGAGAGATATATAGAAATACATCCTTCAGCTGATGAAAGGCAGAAATCTCTGACAAAAGGTGTTATGCACTGTTTCTCCACAGCAGGAAAACAAGAATGACAGTTCAGCCACACACACACAGAGCAACTCTGCCAGCTGAGGTTTTCCTCTTGCATAAGATAAAACTTTTATGGGCCCTTTATTTCATATGTCATGTTGCAGAGACAGATACTTCTTGGTAGTGCCCACCATCCCTCTCTACTCAACTTGTTGCTGCTCTGCAAGCAGATGAAGGCCTCTCTACTGATGCTATTCCATACCAGAAGGAAATGTGACTTCATGAGAGAGCCTAAGGCCTAGGAGAGAGCTTTTAAATCTTCCATGGTCTAAATCACCCCTTTGTTTGCTCCTCATAGTTATGGTAGCTGTCTAGCCTCAATGTCTTTCTCTAGCAGCATGGTGAAAGGGAACTACAAGCCTTAGGAGCTCACTCTGCAGTCATGTTCAGAGACAATTGGACAAAAAAGTGCTAGATGAAGCTGCTCTATGAATAAATACTCTTTGCACAATTTTGCAAATGTCTGCTTACAAAAAATGCCAGTTTTGCCAGTGTAAGAGATAGTCCTAAAAAACATTAAGATGAGTCTGTGACATATTCCAAAACTGTCTATATACTTATTCCTTTTAGGCCTGCTGTCTACAAGTTAACAATGGTGTCAAAGTTTGCAATGTTCTGTTGTGCACTTCAGAAAAGAGAGTACTTAGGCAAAGCTTTCTCCAGATCACTTGTATAGAAAGAGAAAATGTGTAGAGAACATCTTCACTTGTCTTTGCAGCTTTCATTAAAACTTGTGTTTCACCAAAGCTGTTGTTCAAGTCGAAGTACAGAATTTAGACTGAAATGAACCAAAGAGTGAGGAAAAGAAAGAACTCCATAACTAATATAATTTTGTATAATATCTAGAATTAATATATCTAGAAGGTAAGAAATGACTGTGCCTGATTTGTACAGAAGGTGCTGCTATTAGGCAATAAATATCACTATTTGATAAATCAAAATTCCTTCAGTAAATTCAGTGATGGTAGAAGAGAGACTGATGACAGAACATGAATGGCATATTACCAGATTAGAACCTATTTTAACTTTCAGAGCACCATTTTGAATTACAACATCCCTGCTTAGAGGCATTCTAGCTTTGGAGAGAATGCTGGAGAAGAGAGATTTGTCTGGAAAGCCGCTAAATGGTCTGGCAGGGGGATTGGACTAGAAGATCTCTTGAGTACCCTTCCAATCCCTGACATTCCATGATTCCTTTGAGATGGGACTAATGTGAATTTGTGGGGGTTTTTTTTGTCCTGGCTAAACATCTATCATTACTTCTATCTTCACCAATGCAGCTGAAGAATAAGTAGACAGTCTTGCACACTAGCACTAGTTATAGAGGTTAAGATGTGACAAGACCACACAAGATGTTACAAATAGGCATCTACAAAACTGCTAAAGCTATTTTCTACACTGGCCAGGTATGGCTTTTTATTCTACAGCCATGATGCAGGCATCTGTGAACAATGGCTTTAACATGAAGAGTTTTGCAACCCCACTTCCTGTAAAAAGGACAACCGTTTTGTTCTCAGAACCATTCAGAAATAAAATATTATGCCAGAGTGTGTGCAAACAAAACACTAAGTTACATCACCTTGAGACCAGTCAGAAAACGGAGGACAAAGGATGAAACGTAGTATTTGCCAAATGATGAAATATAAAATATTGATCTTATTCTTTAAAACATACAATGTTTGAACATAGGACAGAAAAAACCTTTCAAAACTTTGTCACCCAAGAAAGCATGTTTCATTCCCTCATTTCCAAAGCGATTACCTTCCAATGTAAGACATCTTTGACAGAGCTTGTTCTCATTTACTGAAAGCAAATGAAAGAGGAAGCAACAGGAGAGAGGGATGGATATACCGTACATTACTTACAACTGATACTCCTTGCTAATACAAGTTTAACTGAAAAATATTTTTTCATGTTTTCTTTCCCAAGAGAATGTTACTGAAATGGAAAGAGTAGCAACTGAATATGTTTCAGCTACTACCCACCTGAACTTTCAAGTTTTTTTGAGAATACTGGCAGTGAGCAGATAAATACCCATTGCCCTGTGTCTGGATGTTAGTACTTACCTCCTCTCAGCCCTTGAAAATCTGTATACTTACCTTCAAATTATCAGATCTTCCAAGAAGAACCTAAGCACTGGAAAACTGTTTAGAAAAATACCAGTTTTATACTGCATAACAATTACCAAGCAAAGACCCATCCAGTCTTGTTTCCTAACTTCTTGTTTCACACTTAAAGCACTTGATGAAAATAAAGGAATTTACTGTACAATACAGTACAGCTTCTGTACTGTAGCCCCCCATCCCCTGCATTTCCTGTTCTATGGACTTAAAGGTTGACCACAACATATGGTGCATGCTGAAAGTGGAAAGCCATTCTAATGTGAACGCATTAAAAAATTGTGAGTCAGTGAGGAAAAAAAAATTTGTCCCTATGCATTGTTTAAAATTAAGTATCTTCCCGAAAACAGCAGTTTTCTTGCTCACAGTGTAATTTTTTTTTTCCTGTGCTTGCAATTTGTTTTCATTCCCATGGAAAGGGAAGTACTCCATACTGAAGGTGATTTAGAAATTAATTTGAGTGAGGTGATAACAGCTAACAAGTTGACTCTCCCCTTTATAAGAAGTCTAGGATCTAGTCACATCCTGCCCTGCCATATTTTTCTTCACAGCGCTTGAAAAACTGAAGCAGACAAAAACTTAGAAGTTTTGAAAAATATCAAAGCAAAGACTTGGGAAACAGAACAGTACAGCTATTGCATTTGTGTACATTGTGCTGTTGTCTTACAGCAATGAAAACATCAGAGAGAAAATTACTAATCTGCAGAAGGATCAGCTGGTCTGGAAGATAAGAATGTCAGGTTATGGGAGCCAGGGGAGAGGTACAGAACTGAGGGATTGACTTCCTCTCATCTGAATCAGAGTATCCTTTACTCTCTTGCCTTCTAATATAATATTTCAAAAGCATGAGGATGAAGGGATAGGTTCATTCTGTTATAAAAGTCAACATTAAAGAAAAGTCTGACGTTAAAGCTCTATCCATAGCATTTCAAAATTGATTATGTAATCATATATTTTAAAAAAGATGAATAACTGTCTTTGTGTATATGTGGTCTTGCTGATCTAGCAACCAACTTTTCCAAAGCAAATAGTAATTTACTTGTGTATACATGATAATATCCAAAGAGATGAGACCACCCTAATCCCAAAGCTTTTAATACAACTTCAATTTACCTTTATATTAAAGACTCTTCCTACTTTAATTGTACCTGAAATGTCTCATTAACCATCATTTAGATATTTTACACAAAAATCAGAAGGATGGTTGGGAAGAGAGTACGTCGTCTTAAAGCAGAAAAGGTAGCTTAAAAAAGGAACAAAAAAATGCCACTGAGAATTTCATCACACTTGAAGCATTCTAGAATTGCAGAACTGAAAAGCATTCAAGTCAGAATTCAGTCTTTTCATGAGCCAATGTTTTAACAATGTCATTATAATGAAATCACATAATCCCAGAAGGTTGTATTTTCAAGCAATCTTACCACATGCAATCCCAAAAGGCCTGTCCCAAACATTCAGGAATAAAAGCAAGGCACAGAAAATGTTTTAATTAGGCTGCTACTCTCTTAACTTATCTGGGAAATAGCTGCAGTAACCTCTTCAGTGTAATTTACTCTTCCCAGTAAATGGTCACCCTCAGTTCCTGGCCCTTCACATCCAGGGACCCAAGCAGTCTCTCTTTCAAGTACATTGAAGGGCCACATAAGAGGTGCTGTTTCCTCAAAGCTCCTTACAACATTGCCTCCTCAGCTTCTCAGAGCATTTTTAAGCACTCATTCACGTGTCATAGATAGGACCTTGCTTCCCAACATCATACTGAATATCTGACCTGCTGGGGAGGACAGGTTGGAACAATAAGATTAAGGGTAGGAAAAAGAAGAACATTTACCCAAGTTCAGTGCAAAGGAAAGTGTTTTGCTGGGTGCTCTTTCAAAAATGTGATTCTCAGAATGCGATCTGAAAATGATCTGAATACAGCAATAAAATTTCACAACAAAATAGCTAATTACTGCACTTTTGCCATTCATCAGTTCAAGTAGGTACGATACACAACCATTTGTCTGAAGAAGGGTTTTGCTTCCCCTTTTTAATACACACACAGGCTAGTAGAAAAGAAACAAGGAAGCTAGAAACACCCATCAAGCTATGTGCTTATATACTTACTTATGTATATTTGCCACGGAGAGGCTTAAAAAACAGATTGTAAACATCTCACTATGTAGGCAGGAGTCATCAGCATTCTCCCAACTGCAACAACGCACTGCAGAGTAGGAGGCTGAATTCCCTCAAGCAGTTGACAGCAGAGCACATATGCAAAAATCTTAAGAACCCTAAGCCTTGTTTATAAGTTAAGAGCATAGACTTAAAAAAATACACGCAGTTTCAAGGAAAAATATCAATATATTAATGCTAAAAGGGTGTTCAAGTACCTGCCTGTCTCTAAGAGAGCTGAATAGCATCAAGTAAGCAAAATATATCAGTACTAAAGTAACTTTTAAATTAGTAAGTGCTGTGGCTTAGCATGGAAGACGTGGAGCGAGAGTATCTATTGTCTTCTAATCAACTGCCTGAGATCTAAGGAGAACTGGAGTGGAGGAGTTAGAGTTTTAATCCAACTGAGGTGTAAATCTGATAAAAAATTTTAGAGCTGGAAGTAAGAAGAATCAGAGTTTCAGTTTGCATTTCTTTGTTCATACTTGCTCTGTTGCCTAAAAAAATCTGTATATGCTTGCCTTGTGATGGATTTGCCTAAAAACTCTTTACTTGAGCAGAAATCACATTTTAATAAAGTTATTAGCTTGGATGGAAATCCTTTATATAAAACGTGATTATGTAACAGACCTTGGCATCTTCAGTGTTCACAATTCTTTCTCAATATGATTGTATGCTTGCAGACCAAGGAAGATGACAGATTAAAGGAATCAGTAATAAGTAATATTTGAGTCAGATTGTTGGGGTTTTTTCCCCTTTGACATAAAAATGCTGCATGTTATAATCACTTTCAGTCTGGTGCCTTTTTCTTCCTCTCCCCAAAAAAGTGAGCTTCATTGAAAAAGCCTGAGTACAGAGCATCTCAAATGATTTAGGGAAACTAAATACTTCTATATTCAAGTTATATTTAAGCGATTATAAACCTCTTGATCTGTGTATTTGAAATACTTTTAAAACAACCACAAAAACCCTGCTTAACACTAAATACTGAAGATTATCACATGCTGGTGACATTATATTGCTTCTGGAGAAGTAGTAATTAGAATGTTACCTAGCTTGCTAAAATGTTGTGACCCTTAAACTTGTAAGGCTTTTTTTAAACAGATGTAAAGAAATTGCAGGTGTCCTAACCTGCTACTCACAGGCTCCCACTCACAGCCCACTCTCAACATTACTTCCCCGAAAAATTGAATCAGTAGGATTTCTTGATATTTAAAATGACTTCATAGCCTAGCTGGCTTAGAGGTCAAGGTGCAGAGATGATAGTATTCCAAATTGCAAAAGAGTGGTTCAGAAGAAAAAAACAAGGATTGTGCAGGACAGTGGATAATACAGAAGGAAAATAAGACAACTGGAGCTTCTGTGGATGGAGGAAGGGGGAAATCCTGAATGAAAAAATTCCTAAACCAGACAGACTGCTGTGGGGAAAATGGACCAGAAAACAGCAATAGAACAACGGAAGGACCGAAGTCTGTCATTACAGCCACTNCTTAGAGGTCAAAGTGCAGAGATGATAGTATTCCAAATTGCAAAAGAGTGGTTCAGAAGAAAAAAACAAGGATTGTGCAGGACAGTGGATAATACAGAAGGAAAATAAGACAACTGGAGCTTCTGTGGATGGAGGAAGGGGGAAATCCTGAATGAAAAAATTCCTAAACCAGACAGACTGCTGTGGGGAAAATGGACCAGAAAACAGCAATAGAACAATGGAAGGACCGAAGTCTGTCATTACAGCCACTAGATGTACAAGTTCCTTTATGAGATATTATAGACACCTTTTGTACTGAAGTGTGACATCCTTCAATGAAGAATAAGTTCATCTGAAGGCATATTCCATCAGATGAAGATCTATTACAAGAGGCATGACTACAATAGGCTGGATAGACTTTTTTTCCTTAGGGGACAATTTGTTAGTTTCAAACTTTGACTCCTCCAATGCTGTCCCTGCCCCTCTTCCCTCCCAAAGAGTAATCAACCCATGTTATTAGTTGCATAGTGATAAATCTATGTGCATTTTTTGTCCTTTCATAGCGTTAAGCCTGTATTATTTAAGCCATTTTCATATCTTTCCTTCCCTGTCAAGTTCTCAGACTAAAAGTATTATAATTAAGGAAGCTTCCCAGAGATATAACTTTAAGAATAGTGACAAATTCTCAAGCTCTATTTGTTTTATCATTTTGCTGTTTAGAACCATTGCTATGTTCCTCAATGTAAACAATTATTTTAAAATAATACAAAATTAAAAGATAAAGATTTAGGCAGGGGTTATCACTAGCTTTATACTCAAAGAGAAGGTAGAGAAGTAGGAGGAGCAGGGAAAATCTGAAGTGACAGAATATTATTTCCATTAATGAATAAGGACAATAAGTTGCAATTGAAATAGTGCAGAATAATCTAGAAACCTTTCAACACTCTTTCTAAGCTTCAAGGAATGGTACGTATTAGAACAAACAGAGACAATCCTACAGGATAATCCCTACAGTAAGTGTGGGAAACAAAACTTAGAAATTGTGCCTATTATATTTACCAGAGATAGTAGAAAAGTGCAAATAAAAAAAAAAATTACAGTCCCTTGAATTACTAGTCCATGTTCCTGCTGGAGTTCTAACCTCTCTGTCTAAATAAATATACATACATGAATAATTCTTAGCATCTCAACTATCCCATATATGCCAGCTTACTGGAAGAGATAAAAACTTTATTGCTTTATTAAAACAAATACCATCTCAATACAATTAAACACAAATCCAAGGCTTTAAGAGATGGAATAAGACAATGAAAGACAGAAAGAAAAATCTGATTGTAATTCCTCACCAACAGCTCAGACCTTCCTGTAGATAGTTGTTACTGTAGGAAATCACTGTAGAAATCATTCAACCTTGTACTTTGTGGAGATGCAGCATGTAACAAGCTGTCAGAGAGACAGCATGGGGTAACTTGCAATCACCTTCTTTTCCTTGAACCTGCATTGGAAACTAACTGGAGGCTTAAGTGACAAAACTTTGATGATACTTTGCACAGGCATCTCTAGCTCTTCACACACTAATTTACTGATGGGAGGAAAGTTATGGAAAAATTAACTAACACTTAGTGGCTGTCCCACTTAAAATAACTCCTCTGTGTGGAAAGTATTACAAGAAATGGAAGTGCAATTTGGTACACCTGCAATGCACCTCAGAGTCTTGTTTGTCTATCGAAAAATGTACCGGCTCTGGTAAGAAAATTTTCTGTACATCTACTGATCTACTGGATACATACATGTCAATTTCAGTTAGAAATGAAAAATTCTAAGCAAATCTTGTGGAAAAATTTCTCTCAAATTCATGAACTAGACAAAGTGTTATGGTGTTAAATAAAGCGACATCTGTTGAAAGAGAAGTGTGTGTCAATCACCAGAGTAATTTTCTAATCACTGGAGCTTGTCTATAAGAAACAATGAAACAGCAGTGCCATAGAAAATGCTACTGTATTCAGTATACACCATCTCACACAAACTACTCCTGAGGAATTGTATTTTAATATTTAAAGATCTCATGTGATACCATGTACATCATCTCATGAAGTTACAGCACTGAATTAAACAAAGGCTCATATTTTAAAGGTTAAATTTCTGTTGTGAAACACTGCCTTAAAACTTTGTAAAAGCTGCTGTATCTATTCCAGTATGTGGAATTCAATGGTGACTTGTTTTATTCCCTCCACAGTTTAGTCACAACAGATCTATTTGCAGTGGGCAACAAATATTTAACATGCTGTTTTATCAGAGGCTTGTCAGGGGAAATAACTTAATTTATTTAATAAGATTGCCATGATAGCCAATAACTTTTCAACAGGAAGGTTGCACCTTGGACTAATTAAAACTAAAGCTTTGGAGACCTTTGCGCTCCTTCCCCTCCTCCTCTGATGTGCCTTCAAAGAGCCAAAGAGTCTTTCTGAGGTTGTTTACTAAAGGTAATCTGATAGAGTTTTGAGCTCTGCTAATGAGCTCATGTGTCTTGCATATTAAATAACATTACAGAATAACTCTGGGAATATGTAATTATTTGTTGTTGGACCACATAAACTGATCTTACAAAGGTTCCAACACTCTATCAATGCACTGTGACTTAGGAAGAATATGTTCCTACTACTATTCTTCTAACCACGTGTTTGACCACTCTGGACTTGGCAGCAAGTTTTATTTTTAAATATGTAAGATGTGTTCCCTTTGAACAGTATATTTGTAGATACAGTACATAGAATTTGCCTTTAGTATGGACTTAACTTTGTTTGTACTTGTATTATGTGTTTTTTAAAAGTCATTGGCAACAGGGATAAAAGAGAAGTACTGAAAATTATATCTAAGCTTGAAAATGAGCAATTTCCAGCTACTGTCCTGGAAAACTTTCAAGCCAAAACACAATGTATCAAAACGCTTCTACAGCAGATTTCACTGACTTAACACAAAACTCATTCTGATCTTGCCTGATCACATGTGCTCCAAATATATCACCCCCAAATAGATTATTACATATCTCAATACATACATGGGACTGAAAATGATGAAAGCCTAAGCAAGCTCCTCATGGCATAAAATTGCTTCTTGCTCTAAAGTAATTTTTTCCTCTTAAAAAGGTGGGAAAGTGCAGGAGGAGGAAGAGAATTTACTGAGTTTTACCTGCCATAATTGGTATAACATTCAATTTCATAATGAAGAGTCCTAAAGTCTTGCTTAGAAAGAGAATAATATTTTTATCACTTAGTTACTTATTTTCTGCTAAAGAAATTATAAAAAGATAATTCTGAAGTTATTATCTTTTATAGTTGCCTAAAAAGGAGAAAGATCTGTAACACATAAAAAGTACAATATTTACATGCACTGGTTTTCTTCACTATACTAACTCTAGCTAAAATTTTTGTGGTTCAGGTTTTTTTTTTTTAAATTGAGATTTTTCTCAAAAAACCCACAAAGTTAAAGGGGAAGAAATAGTATTTAATACCCTGAAATTTCTGAATTCTTGATTAATCAAGACCACATTCTTGCCTTTTTTGTTTCCTGTGACTTTCTTCTTTTGATTGAACTTCTATGATTCTATGATAATTGTCCCTACAGAAATCCCACACTCCTCTTCAGACAAACTGTTCTTGATTTACCGGCTGTCCAGAACCAATCTGTTAACTCCTGCTCCTTCTCCCTTCCTTCCCTTCTCTCCAATACTTTTTCTTTTTGAAAAAATCCTCCATACTTCCAAAGAAATGTCTTTGATTGTCTTTTACACTGTTCACAGTGTAAGAGGTGAAAAAGTTAGGACTTATTTCCTCCATTCAGAAGGATAGCTAGCTTGTCCATTCCTATAGTATTGAGGGTGCATCATCTTTGTAATTTCTCATTTTAGTGGGCTTCAGCCTGTGTTAAACTGATAAATAGGTGATAAATCTATCCAGACAGCTGCAGGTGAATTTCTAAAATCTTCTGTGTTTTCTGCATAAAAATAAGTGAATTGGTGTATGTAATATTAGTAGTGACTCCTTCAAGTTACATGGGGTACTAACTTCCATGAGTGCCTCAAGTTCAATCAAAAGAAGTCACAGGAAAAAAAGCAAGAATGTGATCTTGATGAATCAAGAATTCAGAAATTTCAGGGTATTTGCTTACATTTTTCTGTTACCTCTTCTCAAACCACTCTACCTATGACAAAAATACCGATATACTAATGTTTATGTATGTATAACAGTATTCCAACAAATATGGTTTTAAAAAAAAGGACAGATATTCTAGAAAAAGTTTTTCCTCATTATTGAGAGAAGGGAAATGTACAAGGCATGCGTTTCAGATGTCAAATTGTGAGTATACTCATGGGAGACCTGATTTTAGAAGATATAATGCAACCAGACAGCAGACAATTAGGTGGTCTATGTTCATTGATAGCACGTGCAAAACAAATTACAAGAATCAGACTAAGAATTGCTCACAGAGACTAAGAAGCTGAAGTATATTCTCAAAAACTTGTGTGAAATCACTCTGGATAAACATCTTAATTAAAAAAAGTTTCTTAAAGTATTCTAAGGGAGGGAAGTATATGCCTATGTGAGGAATTAATTATCAAATTTAGTTAGGAGTTATGTATTCTTTAATTGTAATAAACTTGATTCAAACTTGTGCATTTTGAAGACTTTCTCTAACTATAACATTAAGACAGCTAAAATTAAAAAATGCTGAATAAATACAGCGAACAAGGATTGCTTTTTTATAGGAGATAAACAGTTGAGCTTTTACATCATGGCTGTAATGGATGCAAGACACTGCATAAGATGTACTTACCATGAACATTTTATAGAGAAATAAAATTCTATTAGAGAAATAAAATCAAAAAGTCTCTCAAAAAGTTAAGACTGCATCACTTTTGCAGATTTTTGTGAAGAAGGAACCATGGGGAAAAAACCTAATGTAACAAATAAAATAATCACCCATAAACCCCACCACAAAATAATAATCACCATTAACTTATTTCTTATAAAATCTACAGACCAAGAAGAATAAAAGGAAAGTGCATATATGGTCTTTCCTCATGTCCAGCCCTCAATCAGAACATCGGTCCTGCAGAATCCATATAACCAGCTGTGTGTTTTCACCTTGTCTACATGCAGTTGTTGGTAAAACCTAACTTAGGTAAACAAAATTAATTTTTCAGCAAAGCAGTAGTCTTTCTTCTAACAAAGAGTGTCACTTGAAGATCTTTCTGAGACATGTCTCTATTAAAAAGATAAAATCCTCTTTTGAGTGCTGCACTGAGCACCTGAGACAGGTAGTATGCATAGAATTTCTGCATCTCACGGAAAGACACTGTTTTTGTATTTTATTTCCAAGCTTTGAATCCAGTACCAATTATGAGATGAGTTATACTAAGAGAATTAAAGTAAATTTTTAAGCCATGTTGCCAACCAATAGCTTTCTGGATCTTGTTTAGATTTTTAAAAATTTGTTGCTGTATTTTTTTTAATTATTATTTTTTGAAGTCTTCCAGTTCATGGACTGAAGGCTTGAATGAAGCTTTACCTAAAAGTAGATCTAACATTCAATCTCCAAAACTATGGTTTCATCTTGTGTTTAATACTCTGCCCATATATTTGCATTGTTAATTTATTTCACTATTAGAATTTACTAAGTAGGGACGATGCAGAGTCTAAATTTCAGTGTTTACTTCAAGTTATGCTTGTAAGCAACTGAACCTTGTAAAGCTGTCAAAGAAGAAAAATCTTAAAGGCTTGTTTTCTTTTTAGCAATCTAATTAATTCAGATATTGAAGAGACTATGTATCTTAAATACATTAAATATTGAAAAGAAAACCAGAACAGAACAGCACAATGACTCTTGATACAATATAAGAGCTTGTTCATTTTCTCCAAATAAATTATGTTCATTAAATCAGACTTCGAAAAATACAAGACATGCTAAAATTCTTATGGAGTAAAAGCAAATCTCAGACATACTCAAAGGGTTCTTTCATTTACGTTTTCATCTGCCAATAAAAGAACATAAGAATTTTTGTGGGTCATCATGTGAGCAGACAAATCAAAACATTTGTAAATTACCAACAGTTGAACAAAGAATGCTTTGCTATAACACGCCAAATTCAATTAAAAAGCATGCATGTTTCAAAGAAAAACTAGTAAGAGAAAAAATACAGCTTTGAATGTAAATCCTTGAAATCATCTACTTAACTTGCAGAAATTACAAGTGGTGACATATTCTGCAAAGATTTACTATGACATTAATTTATATGAAATTGAATTTAAAAAAAAATAATTAAAAGCAGTCAAACTGAAATTCCAGGTGCAGAAAGAATCCAGTAGAAACTGAGATTTTAATGTGTTATAAGTAGCTATAGCTGTAAGCTTCTCTGACCCTTTCTGACTTGAAATTTCTTTTACTACCAGATATTATATCACCGGGGTTGGAAAATGTTCTCATCCAGGCTGTGGGCAGAATGCTGATGATGTAATTCTTGATTATGTAGTAGAAGGAGGTTTAATAGCTGACTTTTAAAAATAGCACCAGCTAATTCCCCCATGACCTCTTCAAGCCACTGGAAGCAGATGAAGGAGACATCTTCATACTTAGAGTAATTAGGAAGCTTGGGGATATGAGTCTCTTGGGAGGGTTATCTTCATTTTATATTGTGCTATTTATACTGCAAATTTTAATACAACTAATAATTCTTTTTTTACACATCATGATCTTTCAACTATTAAACCGACTGATACAAGGAAAGAAAAAGAGAGGGGTAAAAAACACAAAGCAAGAGGATTAGAAAGTATGGACTTCCAGTACATAGTGAGACTAAGTAATTCAGTATTATGATCCAAGAAGAGAGTTTTAGTTAGTTATGTCCAAAATTTCCAGACAAGTAAATAAATAAACTAGTTAATAATGTATTCGTCATTGTTTCATATAAGCCACAAGGTAAGAGTATTCTACAATGAGGAAAAGGAAGCAGCTACTCACAGCGAGACATCAACATAAATAGGAAATAACCTTAAGTTGGTGATCGTGAAAATTATCCAGTCATATAAATCCCATCATCTTTAGAAGTATGAGGGGATTATTATCAGATTCCTGTCAGAATCACTTAACAAAATTTCCTTTTATTCTTATGGCCAAAACAGATTACATAGATGTTTTTGAGTGAAATGTAAAGCACAAGCTAAAGGGATTTAATTCCTTTAAATTGATTCTTTCAGCATGTAAATATGCTGAGAATTAAGGGACCTATAGCTAGTGTAACAGAGTTGCTCCACTGAATTTTAATAGTGTTTGCCACACCTATTGAAGAATTTGCCTCCTCTTTGTAATAGCTTGAAATGGAAATAAAGTACCTACAGGCCATATCGCACATGCAACATGACAAGAGATAATACAAGGTCATGCCAGTGATACCTAAGTAGCAGGTTATTGTCACTCCCTGTTCAAGACTACAATAAGTCAGACAACCCAGATGAAAGTAAACTACTTTTAATGTACTGGATAATTCACATTATTCTTATTTTAACTTTTGATCTGATATGAGATCAAATATGAGAACATGAACATATCAAAAGACAGGATAATTCTGTGTATCCACAAATGTTGACAAATTAAATTAAAAAATTAAATACTGTTATAGAGATTGCTGGAAGTTTACGATGTTCGTACAAGACTTAAAAAAAACCCCACAAACCATCAAAAAAGGGAAAAACCCTACGGCACATAAATTGAGAGATTTTAACACTAGGGGTTTTTTTAATAGGAACGTGAACAAATACAAAAAGTGAAGGTTGTTTATTGTCTTCAGAGAATCATGCTGACTTAGGCTTCGGTGGTGGCTAATACAAAATATACTGTTAATGTTTTGAATTTATCATAATACAGCTACCTAGAATGATGACAGAAATCACAGTGTAGATAAGTCTAGACATCATATTTTGTTATTATTTGTTGCATAGTTGTCTCTGAGAATACCTCAAGGTCCTCCTTCAGATTGCAGTGAAAAATAAACAGTCAAGGATATTGCTAATAACCTCTGTCTTCCTTACACTCTCATACTATCAGTACATATCTCCTTTTCTCTGACAAAGAGACTAAAAAAGAGGAACTGAATAAATCAGTTCACAAATTTTTTAGTAAAAGAATTTCCCTTTAAAAAGGAAAGTTAAACTTTTACACTTATATATCATCAGTCAACACTCAGGTTCCTCTGCTTTAATTTGGGAAGAAGCTGTTTACAAGGGCAAGTAGCAATAGAGCAAATGGTTTTAAACTGGAGCAGGGTAGGTTTAGATTAGATATTACAAAGAAGTTCTCCACTGTGAGGGTAGTGAGGCACTGGAGTGGGTTGCTCAGAGAGGTGGAGGAGTACCCATCTAGTGCAAGATGTCCCTGATTATGGTGGAGGAATAGGACTAATGTCTTCTGAAAGTCCCTTCCAATTCAAATGGTACAATTTTTAGTTGACAGAGATTTCTATAAGAATTAAAATGGACAATTTTTTCACCTATTTTCTTGTACATATTGTGTATAACAAAAAAAAAACCAACAAAACAAGTAAAACATAAGAAGTTAATAGCGAAATGAATATCTAACAAGTTGTAGTCAGGGTAAACAGCAGCCACTCTACTCTTGTCGCCTGCACATCACAAAGTAGATAAGTGGGATAGTCACAGTTTATCCTGGGAAAATCAATACCATCTTACCTACAATGTTACAATATTTCTCCTACGTAGCTTATCCCCTCTTGCACCTTCTGTACCCTGCCTTCCTATACAGGAGCTCAGTCAGGACCTGCCTGTTCATTCATGCAGGCCTTCTATGTAACCACTCTGGAAGCAACCCCNTAGCGAAATGAATATCTAACAAGTTGTAGTCAGGGTAAACAGCAGCCACTCTACTCTTGTCGCCTGCACATCACAAAGTAGATAAGTGGGATAGTCACTTTTTGTGAGGGCTGTCCTAGAAGATTTGCCAATTCTTCTTTAATCTGACCCTCCAAAACTCCGCCAAACAGTCTTCAAAAACCTGAAACCTGCTCCACTGGAGTCTAGGTGGGCAACTTTAAATAGTTTTGCTTACTCTTTCCAGGAAGTTTCAGTGCTTGTGATTAACATGTTCATCAGAGTATCTCCCCTTTATGGCTCAGAAATCACATAAATATGGAAATCATCCTCAAAATACTCTTGAGATCAGCTGGATTGCATCACACATTTTTTTTCTTTTCACGCAGACCGTTTCATACTCAGCTAGCTCTGATGCCTGCAGTGACTGTGCTGGTCCTTCCATTCTGTTCCTGGGGCGAGGTTGCCAGACAAGTGCCTGTTCTGTAACTGCAGCTCTCCAGACAGAGAAAGAACCTTCCTCCTGCTGCCAGAAGACATACATTTAAATCTGCCTTCATCATAGTAGTCAACCTGCTCTCTTCCTCTCAGCGTGTTCACAAGCTGCTTTCCTTCCTTCCACTATGGGTTTTAAGCTCTTGTTTCTATGCTGTCTCTTTAAAAGGGCTGTCAACACCCCCTAAACTCAGGAACTGACAACACAAGCTGACTGTAAGAGCTGATAGAAGCAAAAGCTTCCAGAAGCCAACCCTAACCCACTGCCAGAAGTCCCTCAAGGAAGATGATCCCTGCAGCAGCAGCATAGGAAATAAATACCCTGAAGAACCAGCCTGGAAAATGCTGAGACAACTGTTGTATCTCTTGTAGCTGATTTTTCTTAGTTGCTCTTAAGCATTGGCACAGTGAAAATAATTTTTTTAGCACACAGGCATTGCAATAGGAGTCAGGGAGAAAAGAAAGGGCTTCTTTAAATTCTTTGCAAGTAAAGTTTGCACTAGAGGCTATGCGGGCCACAGATAAATGAGGTAGGTGCACTGGTGTCAGAAGATATAAAGAAAGTAGAGTTACTGAGCACATTCTTTGTTTCTGTCTATACCTCTGGAGAATGTCCTGACGAGTTTCAGACTCCTCAAAGNACCACATCTGGAACATTGTGTCCAGTTCTGGGGCCCACAATTCAAGAAGTGCAGGGAACTGCTCAGGAGTCTGGTGCAGAATCATGAGGATGATGATNGTTCACAAATCCATGGGCCCTGATAGGATGTACCTGAGGGAGCTGGCAGAAGTCATTGCTAGGCCACTCTCTATCATCTTTGGTTGGTCCTAGGGAACAGGAGAGGTGCCTGAGGACTGGAGGGAAGCAAATGTCATTCCAGCCTTCAAGAAGGGCAAGAAGGAAGACCCTGGTAACTACAGACCTGGCAGCCTCACCTCCATCCCTGGAAAGCAACTTATCCTTGGTACTGTCTCTAGGAATATCAATGATAAGCAGGTCATTAGAGGCAGTCAACATGGATTCGCCAGGGGAAATCATACTTGACTAACCTGATAACCTTCTATGACCACATAACCAAG
>VZTY01016450.1:163782-186723 GCA_013400935.1 Turnix velox | reverse complement strand
GAGTGGCTGACACACCAGAAGGCTGTGCTGCCATCCAGTGAGTCCTGGCCTGGCTGGAGAATTGGACAGGGAGAAATTCAATGAAATTTAACAAGGGCAAGCATAGAGTCCTACATAATGGCAAGAACAACTCCATATCCCCCATGTATCAGTATAAACTGATACATGACCTGTTAGAGATCAGTGTAGGAGAAAGGGACCCATGGATCCCAGCTGACAGTAGGATGACCATGAGCCAACAATGTACTCTTATACCCAAGAACTCTAATGGCATCCTGAGGTGTATTAGAAGGAGTGTAGTCAGTAGGAGAAGAGAAGTTCTCCTCCCTCTCTACTCTGCCCTGATGAGACCACATCTGGAATATTGTGTCCAGTTCTGGGGCCCATAATTCAAGAAGTGCAGGGAACTGCTCAAGAGTCCGGTGCAGAATCACGAAGATGATGACGGGATTGTAGCATCTTCCTTATGAGGAACTGAACTGAGGGAGCTGTGTATTCTAAGCTTGGAGGAGAATGAGGGATGACCTCACTAATTCTTATAAATATGTAAAGGGTGAGTGTCAGGAAGATGGAGCTAGGCTCTTCTCAGTGACCTCTAGTGACAGGACTCAGGGCAATGGGTGCAAACTGGAACACAAGAGGTTCCATAGAAATATAAGAAAAAGCTTTTTCACAATAAGGGTGACTGAACACTGGAACGGGCCACCCCGAGAGGTTGTGGAGTCTCCTTTTCTGGAGACATAAGGTGAAAAAGAAGGTATTATAAATGGTAAGAAGTTCATCTGTTTCTGTGTTATTTTCCTTTATCAGATACTATGCCTATGTTATGTCAGTATGTTGGCTTTCCTTTCATTCTTTTGACAGAAAATGTCAGAATTTATTAATAAAATATGTTTTTTGTTCAACAGAACTTCCTTTTACACCTTCATTGTGTTTGAAAAATCTTTTCTCAGTTATTTTTTGTGTGTAGGTTTGGGCAATTGCTCATAATTTAATCAAATATAATCAGATACGTGGCTATTATCTCTAAGGTAATGTATGAGGAAGAATACATTACTATGTCCTTAATCATTGCAGACTTCAGGTGATAACATTAACAAAATGAGTATATCTTGTAGTGTTTCTATAATAACATCTGAACCTTACATTGATTTATAATGTGTTATCCATCCCTATGCTCACTGTGATTCATACATGTAAGAAGAAATTATTTTCTTTTAGAGACGTTTTGCATTTCAAAAATATAAGTTTTAAAAACTTTTCTTTCCTGAACCACTGAGCTGAAATAAAATCTAATAACAGTGATGAGCAAGTATATCTGTGCCAACATGCATGCATTGACTTTATCTCATTGAGATGGGGAATTGTCATTTTGTACTATTGATTTTTTGGTTCTGTTTTATACTTTTTATTGGCCTAATACCATCTTATTCTTAATAGCATTTAGTTTTTTTAAAAAAATCCTGTTTTCTGGCCTCTGCTACAAGCAAACTTGCTCACTAATCATCAGTCATCTTGTGCTACTGTTAGATTAAAAAATCACAGTTTAAAAGAAGGGTTCTACTTGATCCATACATGCAACTCAGAAAAATCTTACTATTTTCAAGAGTTTACAGGAAATCTTCAAAATTGTTTTCCCTGAACTTATTTTCTTATTATTCCTTCCCATCCATTGCTGCAAAATACCCCTGAGTCAACTAATGAGGCTAGGGCTAATGTCACTCACTGTCAACACTGTCATTACCAAGTGCTCAATATATTTTGTTTCTTTTAATCAAAACAAAGAAAATGGATAAGATTTAGAATCATGCTGTAAGTCATATAAAAATAATCTCTCCATCACTTACATGGCAACTAGTATACTACCCAATTCTATTAATCTCTGGAATCAAAACTGTGGTTGGCAGTATGAAAGACCAGAAATCATCCCGAAAAAGTTGATATTTAAAATTATACTTGCTGCCTAGAGAGGATATAGAGAAACACTTTGGAAGAAACATGAGGAGTCAAGATGTGGGCCATGAAAGTAAAATTGTGCCTGACTGAATTGGTGTTGGCATGAAAGGAGTCTGTTAAGAAATCTTTTATTGTATATGCATGAATAAATTAAACACAAGGAAGAGAGCAATTTAGCATAGCTTGCTCACTACAGATATTTAGATGCATTAAGGCCTTCAATGCATTGATTTCCCAGAAAAAAAATCTTATAAATACAAAATATGCAACAGCAGTTGAGCAATGTAGTGGCAAGACTGACCTTGCGAGAGAATCTGGAAACAAACAATAGAGGAAGAGGATGGGGGAGCATCATGAGAAACAGGAAAGTGATGTTATACGATATGATAGTGTATGATATATAGAAGATAAAGGATTACTATGTGATGGAAAAGACTAAGGAGAAGGTTACAAGGCTCAATGAGACAATAATTTCAGCCTGAAAATACATAGTTTGGTACTTTGAGTAAACCTACAAACTTTTGAATTTGGATGCAATGTTGCCAGCTTGGAATTACAAGACAATTCTTTCACTCTACAGGCAATTCTTTGCCTTCTTTGTGATGCTGAAAGATTGACATAGCAGACAGACTCATGGAATGATTTGGATTGGAAGGTACCTTAAAGATAATCTAGTTTCAGTGCTCCCTGCCATGGACAGAGACCTCCTGCTAGACCAGGTTACTCATAGATAGCCACATCAAATTTGGTTTTGAACACTTTTTGTGATGGGATATGCACAGTTTCTCTGGGTAACCTGTTGCAGTGTCTCACCACTTTCTCAGGAAAGAATTTCTTCATAATATCTGATTGAAAAAGGTATCATTAATTTTCCAGTTCTGCATTAATTCCAATGACATAGCCCATCTACTTTGAAGCATATTTTTTTTTCTCATTTTTGCTTTTTCTGTAGGGTGTGTTGTGGTTTCTTTCTATACCACACACGCATTCTGCACAGTGCTCTGCTTCCCTGGCCCTGCTGGTATCTGGCTGACAACTTTATTGTAAAACATCAACTGAAAAAATGTAGTTGCATATTTTTGCCTTTCTAAACAGGCCACATTATGTAAGGCTGCAAAATAATTACATGACATTCTTCGCTTTCCAAATTCAGGATTATCTGGCATGTGCCTATGGCACTAATGCTACATCTGCTGGTGATATGCATGACAGCAAGAACAGAGGCTGATTTGCAGTCTTAGAAGCTATCAGAATTAGCAGCACAGAAAAATTATATTAATTGGGCATTGCCTCTACAGCATAATCTTTAGCTTTGCCTTAGTATTTAATAACTTCTATTTTATTGGCTGTAACAAATACTAAGAAAAGATAGAAAGTGCTCCTCAGTGTCTTGGGTATGCAGCAAGAACACTCAAAACTCATTTCTCAAATAAATACAAACATTCTTTAAGTCTATACTGATTCTGAAATATTTAATTTAGTATAGACATACTTGTCTTTTGGTATTATTATGATGCATTAAGACTTATTTCAATATAATTTTAATTTGAGAGCATCTCTTTTACAGAAAATTAGCATTAAAATAATGATAAAAGCCTGCTTTTATTGAAATTGAATATTTGGATTGAATTTGCATTATCTTTTAAAAGAATAATAATGTTACAATTTCAGAAATCACATAATTTTCCATTCCATAGACTTGCAATTTCTGCTGTATTCCTGCAAATATTAGGTAAAAGATAAACTCTCTCCAGTACCCAGAAACAGATAAAGAACTCTGCAAAGGACTTCGACAAGACTTTCCTCTAGAAAAGTAATGAAGTTTATAAGCTGATGTTTCTATCAAACAGTTTCTAGAACTCAGAGAAGATACTAAAGTGATCAAAATCAGAAAAGTCCACTGTGATCACAGCAGGCAGTCTTAAATGCAATCAACCATCATGAATGCTCAGGCTTTTCAGTTGCACTTGATGATGGACATTTTCAGCATCTTTTATAAAGTTAACATCCGAAGAATTTACTGTTGTGGTTCAGTGTGCTGTTGTGCTCTGTTATGTGAGTTTTTGGCAAGTCATTTAATCATCTTCTATCTGGTCACCTTCTGTAAAATTGAAATCATATTCTCCAACTTTCATTCAGTTTGGAATTCAAGCTTACTCCTGCAATATAGACACTTGTAGACTGCGTAGGATAAATTGGAAGGAGCAGCCTGAACATATGCCTCATGGTTAAGGGAACCATTAGTTCTTTGGAGTGGAAAATATTTTCTAGTTCATGTTTATGAAGAATCTACTAGAAATAATCTGTCAGTCCTACTGAATATACTAGAATATAAATGAAAATTAATAACTTTCTTCTTTA
The DNA here is from genome assembly GCA_013400935.1 of Turnix velox. NCBI lineage: Eukaryota > Metazoa > Chordata > Aves > Charadriiformes > Turnicidae > Turnix > Turnix velox. The sequence goes on along the minus strand of VZTY01016450.1, from coordinate 182,406 downwards.
AGTATTGTGCAACCTCACTGTAGTTCTTGTATGATGAGATTAGACACATCAAATTGCTAATTGGTAGCCTCTTCATAATCTAGAATTTTTAACTAAAGGCATTCTTTGGTATTTCACACTTCAAGTAAACTTGTTGACATTAGGAAAAACTCATATTTTCACACCTCTGCTGTAGCTGTAAGCTAGGTTTTTTAGCCTCTTTAAGTTTGCAGACTGAAATAGTGATGGTACAGATGCTGTACTGAAAATCCAAGCCTGATGCACACGGGTTTATTTTTTTAAAATTACTTTCCATGTACTCCTGAGACCTGGTTCCTGAACTCTTCAAGATAAAACAGCAAAAGCTATGGACATAAAGGAGTTAACTAGATTTTGAATAAAATCTCTAGGGGAAAACACCTTTACAAATTCAATAGTTAACAAATTCCTCTATATTGAAGGATTTCTTGTGAAACCCTTCAATGGCACACTGGAGAAGGGTTAGAAAAAGACTGTTACTGATTTGTAATTACCCTGTACACAAGGTGTCTGAATAATAATGATTATTCCTTATGGTGAGAGTGGTGAGATACTGGAAAAGGCTGNAAACCATTGTATGATTCAATGATTATTTCTATGATTTACTAATTACTGTTACCTATGTCATTACAAGATATTATTTGAATTTCGCCTAGTCAGCCATATTTAGAGGGTCAAAGGGTACATACTTTACCCTGGGAATTACCAAATTAGTATTATTAGCTGATTAATTAAGTCAAATGTATTATGGAATGGTGCGTAGAGTAGGACTTGGTGCTCTCCCTGTTACCTACATTTCTGATTAAATGCAGTGTGCAGTTCACACCTGTGCAAGAGTTAAATAAACAAATTTTTAAAAGACTAGGTACAGGTTAAAATATAACACTGTTAGTTGAGAAGAAAGAAAAGCATACCAAGTGTTCGAATGCTCTACATGTGGTCTAAAATTCTCAGCAACACAGCATCTACATTTCTGACATTCATTAACACAAATTGCCTTGTGTTATATCTGAAGAGCCTGTAGCAGCATGCCATGTAATAATTGTCTAGGCTGTAGTGCTACGGATTCTGCAGTGCCTCCCAAGAGTCTGCCAACTGCACAGCAGAAAGACAACAGTTTATGTGCAACAGCTACACATGTGGCCTGTTAGTGAACAAGACTCCTTAAACAGTCAGGAGTAAAATGACAGACTCCATTAGACCATTAGATAGACATTGGGTATCTTGCTTGCTCTCCAGAGCAATAGGAGTTCCTCAGCAACTCTGAAGTTACACAACCAAAGAGATATAATTGGCCCACGAAGACAAGCCTAGGACTCCAACATGTATCTTTTGTGACATTTCTTAAGGTAAAAAGAAAAATATTTTGTTGGTAGGAAGTTTTAAAATTGTAGAAAAATTTCAAAACAGGATAAAAGGCACATTTACAAAAAATCATTTTATCTGTGTGATAGCATTCAGTTTAAAATCTCATTGCCTGAATCTGTTTATCCACTGACATACCTAAACAAATAGAATACATATTATCTTATATATTCTTAATAGCTGCATGTGTCATAACTAAGTAGATTGTTCTTTATCCCTGATTTTGTAACTAGCTTTCCTGCTACAGAGGCACAGTGAATTTAGCAGAGCACCAGCTTTGCATTGGAGTTTAATAATATGCCTTTTACTACAGGTATTAAAAAAACCCCACCTGATTCAGTGATACTTCAGGAGAAAAGGGATAGTCAACTAAATAAAGTATATAATGGATAACTTATATTGCACATATGCAGTGCATTTAGTGATGAAATCACACTGACCCCTTGGTAAGTTAGGAGAAGTGGTTTCAATTATGCTCATTGTTATTATATCATTCATCATTATTATAGTATCATACATGAGATTTGTACCACAAAACCAAAATAAATTTATTTTTTCCATCGGTATATATATGTGAATGCATATGAAAATTGTAGTAATGCTAAAATATCATGTGGGTTAATATCAGTTGTTGGATCCTGTACATTGTTTTCTGCATGAAATAGCAATGAAAAAAACCTGAGGGCTAATTTCAGTCTGGACATATCAGAAGGATCAATTTCAGGATTTGATTTTCTGGAATCATGAAGACTGATCCATGTTACTCCAGTTCTTGACAGAATAAGCCCTCAGAATTCAGTGGATTTCACTGAAGCCTGAGTTGCCTTTCTAATTAGGCTACTCACTAAAGCTTTGGTGACTAGTTTTTACCACAGAATGCCAACTGTTTGTCTATGTAGGCTTAAACAGTAATATTTTCAGTCAGCGCATTACTTCCCTTCCTTTGCTGTAATCCCTCCTAAACTGTGCCACAGAGTTTGAGAAGTATCTTTAACTCCTACAGTAAAAGCAAGCGCGGTCAGGAGCTCAATTTATTATTTGCTATATCTCTGGCCTTGATGGAAAGGGCATGTTAAGTTGGGTTAGCTTTGTGTAAGATACATTCTGCTTCCTGTACCCCCTAATTCATTAAATGCCACTGCTGGCTGTGTCCCTACATTCTTCAAGATGTTGCTCTGGTACCAAAAGATCCCTGAAAATCTTTTGAATGTGTATAGGGAGTACATGCACTTCAGTACTCTGCTGATAAAGATCCTCAGATTTAATTACGGGTTGTATTTTGTTTGGTTTTTTTAGTTTTTATTTTATTCACATGGGAAGGTACTTGCAAACAAGCAGCATCACTTGGAATTCGTGTACTTTAAATTTTATTATATAAGTCAAAAGGGCAGATGCTATTGAAAAGACAAAGAAATATTATTAGACTTCCTTCTTGACCATGTCATTACATGGAAATAACAATTTGATCTATTTTTTATTTTGTACAAGGTGTATTGAACTTCTTTTATAATGATGAGCTGTAGCAATAACACAGTAGTCGAGGAGGTGTTGATACACTCTGCAACTTGTTTCAGCAGAAGGAAATAGTCCTTGAGCAAAGTCAGGGATTTCTTTCTGGTTTAATTGAAATACTAACCATCTAATCAGTGAATTCAACTCTAATTATAGACAAAAGAAAAGAGTAGGTCTGTATCAGAGAAAGATCTCAACAACAATAGAGTTGAAATTTCTATACAGACAGTATCTAGTATTTAGCCATTTCCCACAGTTACGGCTTAACTTTCCACTATCCACCAATCCAGTGTCTGGGTCTTAAGGTTATTTGCAAGACTCTGGGAGCAGGAAGAATCTGACAGCAAATTGTCACCATCCCAAGTGCTTTCAAGGGAAAGATATGATGTTGACTATGGGTGTTTTTTTCTTATCTCTGGTGGCAGGAGGGTGATTTATATCTTACTACTTTTTACACTTAACTTTTTCTTTCTTCATTGCTCTGCAATTTCACTTCATGCCTAAAAGTGTAAGATATATTGCATAGAGTTGTTTTTTGATACCCTAAAATCAATATTGTCCAGCTCCCATGGCTGCTTTTCTTGAGTTGTCAGTAAATGATCACTGGTGACTTGTTTATAATCCTGGGATTTCAGGTATCACCATATGCCACTTCTCTTACTGTTTTATGCCCACATTCTTCAGCACTAGGTACCCACTGTACTAGGTACCCACTTTCAAGAATCTGTCATCATACTATGCCTTTGTCCACCCACTTCATTATGTGATGACCATAAATGTTTGTTACATACAGAAAAAAGCTTCACTACTCTAATCAACACAAAAATAAAGAGAGCTTTGGATAGAGCAAGACATGTCTAGATAGAGCATAACAAGGTTCAGTCCAGAACCCTGAGTTAGTATGAAGGCTTTATCATCCATGTTAGTTATTGTAGTTTTTGGGCTACAGATACAGAAAGTATTAGTAAGCTATTCAAATGGAAAAATGAATGATGGCAAGCCAGACAGGTACTAAATCAGGCAAAGACAGCATTTAATTTATCTTGGTAGTACTGTAAGGAGATAGTAGAGATTTGTAGTATTTGAAGGAGGTATCAGCCACCCTTCCTTTCCAGGAGAGGATTCAACCACATACCAAAACACAGCTGGCATACCATGAAAACATTATGTTATATTCTTCAGATTCAAATAAGTAAAACTACAGGCATTATTAAATAGTGAAAATGACTGTGTTTTTAGATACATGTGGTTCAAATTAATATCTTCAGGAAGTAGCTTGACTCACCAAAATCCATGTGATATGAACATTTTTACACAGTGTAATAATATGTGCATATTTTTCTAGAGTTCAGAGCAAAACCAATTTAATAATGAAATAGAGTGCTTGATAAAGGCAGAACTTCTGCTTTATGGCAGTTTTTGTATATAAACACTCATTAGACTTCGTAAGATGGAGATGCTACTTGCAGAGAAAACAAAATAGTTCAAACAATGCATACTTTCTCATTTAAAATGCCAATAACCTATCATGACCATGACATATGACTCTCCTTAATAGTGACACATAAAATTCACACATACCACAGAAGCATGTGGACTGTTATTTTTAATGGTCTTTAAAAGACACTAACAATAAATGCAAATAATAAAACATCTTTACTGCATTGCTGCACTTGACAAAGAAATTAGAGTTGTTTTGGATGATTACTATGCTGGATCTGGCTGGGATATAGTTAACTTTCCTAATAGCAGTCTATATAGGACTTTTTATTTCTGGCTAGAATTGTGTAGTCTACAATTGTGTTCTATCTAGAAATGTGTTGATGTAGGGGCACTGTTTTTATTATCGGTGAATAATTGATGGCATAGTATCAGATCTTTCTCTCCAATTCCATCTCCAGTTTGCCATTTCTCCTCAACCTCCACAAAGGCCAGTAGGCTGAGGGTGGGAAAGAGGTTGTGAGAGGACACCAGCAGGAAAACTAACTTCAGCTGGCTGAAGGGATATTCCATACCAAGCAAAGCCATAATCAAAAATAAAAGCTGGAGACAAGAGGGTAGAGGGTAAGACTGATTATTATGGCTTTTTTCTTCAAAATCACCACTACATATACTGAAGCTGTGCTTTCAAGTGGCTGGATGTCATCTGCTGGTAGGAAGTAGAGAATTTTTCTTTGCTTCCTTGTGTGGCCTTTATTTCTTTCATTAAACTCTCTTTGTGTTAACTCATGAGCTTGCCTGTCTTATTTTCCTGTCCGGTTGGCTCACAAATTTTTGGAGACAAAGTATCCAGCTATCAGTTAGAATCTTTTCCAAACCACTATATTTAGTCTCTCTCACTCTTAAATCAGCTGAAAAATGTTATGGATCATCCAAAGTCAATAGAATATCATAATTTTTGAGGTCATTATTTCACTACAGTGCAGAAGAACACATTCAAAGAAAATCAAAGTGTTTCTCTAATTTAATCTAATATTAATTAAAAGTGAATACTAAAATACATAGTTTGAAAAAAACTAAGTGTTGATTATAAATGATCTAGGTGTTTTCGGCAAGCTCAGAATAATAGCTTGGCTTTTTCCTTTTCTCATACCTGTGAAAAACTGAAAAATTCTTGGGTGCTTGATAGGATACTACAGCAAAATCCAGCAAGATTTAAAAATTAATAGATGATAAGCTGAGTTTTTATCTGATACTTCTTTCTTCCTTTTTTTTTAAGAAATCTTTCAATTGCTTTAACAATAGTTTAGCATTCTTTTCATTTTACAGATCAGAAACTGGTTGAGAGAGAAGCTATTCAGTCATAATTTGCTGAAGTAAGAGAACGCAGTATGCAACATAGGTGAGGAATGGAAAAGAAAGGTGACCTATATATCAAGTGAAGTTTTGCTATGGGTATGCTCTATTTGCAGATCTTTTTTTATTTTAAATAAATATCTCTTTATCCTTTGTGGAATTTTTTTTTTAAGGGTTGGGTGGTTTTTCCTGTTCTTTTCAGTTCTCTACTATGATTTTATGAACTGAAGCATAAGTACTTACATATTTTTTTAAAAATTAAGGAGTGTATACATACATATGTAAGCATGCAAAGAAAGAAGCAAGATAAATACTGAAAAATACCAAAAAATACCACTGAAGGCTGTATGCTACTTAATAGTTCTGATATTTTCTTCTGTATAAACAGATAAAAAACTACTCATGCTCAGTGTACTTTGTTTTCATACTTGCTAGATTTTTGTTCCCCTATTACTGGGAGTACTCTTAAATTAGGCAAAAATCTCAAGTCAAAGAATATTTCTGGTGGACTGTCACAAGTGTGACTTCAATATAGTAAGGCCCACCTGATTTGAGAGTGGCAGAGCTTAGGGTTCACAACTCGTAGTAACTACTAAAGATATATATATAAATATGTATAGTACACCACTCACCAGAAGCCTGTTCTGTAAATAAAGAACAAAAATTATAATGTTTCAATATCATGAAGTTTAAAAAAAATATGCATTCACTTACAAGATCATTCTGCTGATTTAATCTTATAAAAATTCCATCCCCAGAGGTACATACCAAGAATCACATCAGAAAAAACTATGTTTTTTTCATCTAACTTCACACATCCTTACATGTTAATAGCAATTTATACCTCTGCATAATGATAAAAATATTTTAAAAACTTAATTCTCTGGTCAGCTACAAATTTTGGAGCAGTGATTCTTTTTTTTTTTTTTACATATTTTACAGTGGCATACTTGTATATGTAAGGTATATTATGTTACTAAAGAATGCAGAACCAAGTTAAACCTCTGAGTGTTGTTTTATGAAATGTTCCAAAAGTTGTACTTTTCAACCAACTCCCCTCTCGTACTCAGTTAAAAATGATCTAAAATTTATGACTCCTTTCTCATATAAAATAGTTGAATGAAAATATGACTTAGTTTAAATAAAATGGAGAATATTGTGTGTGTAGACTAAAGGATGGGTCAGAACCATGACAGCATAAAGGATGTCTTGTAAAAACTGTCTTCCAGGTCTTTTTCCTATTTTTCCATTTTTTCCTTTTTTAAATGACAATTTTTATTTTTTTTTTTTAAAGGACTGATAAAGGAACTCTCTTTCCCCCAACAACTACTTTTGACATTAATAGTATATCTTGCAGGGAAAAAAAAGTTTTAGACAGAGTCACTTTGAGTTGTAGGAGTACTGATCTGCTGATTGAGAGCAGGACAATACAATTTTCTTTCAAGAATAAAAAAGAAGTAAAAAATCACTGTCAATACAAACACAACAGAAGAGCCAGTGAGTTATAGAACAGTGAGATAGTAGCAATCATAGCAAAAAAGTTAAAACTTTTTAAAAAAGATATATAGTAAGTACACATGAGCGAGATGTTCTCTAGAAGCTGATTAGAGTTCCACATAAACTTTTCCACTCACCTTTTTAACATAGGTTGTTGCTTATTTACAGATTTTCTCCACTGTGAGGATTCTATAGGGTAAGAATATTGACTTATAGCACAGATTAGCCAATACCCTATTAAGAAAGAGATTGAGACCATCAAATTTGCATATGTGGTGAACCACAGAAACTTATAAAAAGTCATGATTGTTAACTTGACATCCAATACTAAACACAATTGGTTATATTACATGTTTCCCATTTGAATGACTGTGTAAATTTCATACTCCAGAATGGTCAAAAAGGTAATTTAATACTTTTCTGGGTCTTCATAAGGATATGACCAAAAAGCCAGTTACCTAGTCTAAAGAAGTGCCCTATTAAATATTGAAAGTCTAGTTCCTATATATGTACTTAAACAGGAGGCAGTGAAGGAAAAAGACATGACCTAGATTTTACCTTAGAATCACTGCAGCAGTGGGGGGTGCCTCTAGTAAGGAGTCATAGAAACTCCTGGGGACTTAACTTTGAGCTCACTCCTCCTTCCAGGCTTCCTTATTACTGCTCATTTTTAACTATACCAAACATTTAACTGAATTTAACATGTTTCTGTTGTCCTGGATCCTCTTGATACTGCCTTTTTTTTCCACGAACACCAAGAGATGGGAATAAATGTAGTCTTTGATGGATTCCATTTAAATATATTGAAATGATGCTGCTGAGCTTTCCTTACTGGAATAGCCATGCTCACAATTAAGAATTTGGCTAGCAGATTTTTCAGTTGCAGTTAAACTGTGGTAAATGGAACAAACTAAGAGTGTTTAAAATTCAAAAGCAGACACAAAATAAAAGCTGGAAAAATAATGAAAGACTTCAAAATATCTTGAAATATGTTTGTGTACCCATGTTTATTTCTGAAGACATTTATAATTTTACGATTTTGATTGCAGAGTATAAGTGTTTTCATTTCTCTGATAAAGTATTCAGATCCCTAGGTAAGTCACCTCTTATTTTTCTTTAATTGACATGCTTCCTGTCACCCATGTTTTACTATGGCTGATGTTTTAATAAATTTTACATCTGTGTAATGAAAACATAAAAATTCAGACATCCTTGTATTATTGAGGCCTGAAACATATGCTATTCTACAAAAAGAAGTAATTCCTCATTTGACAGACTTTTTTTCCTGTCTTAGCCTTATAAGCAGACCTAGGTATTTTCATTCCAAAAGAGATATTTAGCACAAAGATATAAAATTGTTTTCCAACACAAAGAGCTGAAATAATGAGTGCTATTTAATATCCTGTCTAGGTTATCGTGAACTAGACAAATTTAAAAGCATTAATGAAGCAAAAAATGAAAACAACTGTCATACTCACATGTATATTTAGTAATAGGATAAGAAGTAACAGTATTAAACTGAAAGTGAGTAGATATAGCTTAGACATTAGGAAGAAATTCATTACTCTGAGAGTGGTGAGACACTGAAACAGGTTGCGCAGAGAACCTGTGGATGGCTCCATGCCTGGTCTGATGGTGTTTTGAGCAACCTGATCTAGTGGAATAATATACCTGCCCATGGCAGCAGGGTTGGACTGGATGATCTCTTAGGTCCCTTCCAACCCAGACCATTCTATAATCTGTATTTAAAGCTGTAGAATTTACAATATCTGACAGAGACTTTCCACATTGCATCATGTCAGCCTATCTCAATCCATAAAGCCTTATTTCCTGCAAAAAAGGTGATAAACCTAGGCTTCTCACCTTTGTAGCCTGAGGTCTAATGCGACCACTGGCTGTAATCAAAATGAAATCTTACACATTTTCCCCTTCAGTGCTCTTGGCATCACTAGATACAATTTGTTATGATCATCACAAAGAACTTCTATTTTCTTAATGGTATCTAGAATAAGGTGCTGCTTGAAGTATTGCACAGGAGTGCTGAGCAATCAACAGCGTTTCTGTTTCTCAGTGCTACTAAATGTATGTTAGCTTTCATAACAGTAGAAAAATAGCTTAGTTAAGCTAATAAATAAAGATAATTTTAGTACATTATTCAATGTGTTCCTTAATTAATAAATAGATCAAATACTAGGATCAGATTTCTTTGAATAAAATATTTGGAATTTGGCCTGAAATCAGTTTGTTGTTCCATAGATGAATATTTATATATAAGGAGACTTTACTATCTTTTGGATTATATAATTTATATTTTGTTAGTTTAGTGGAGAAAAGGAAGGAATTCTGTCTTTAACAGTTATTTGCATTGTCACTATATCTCTAATAAGGCACAAGCACTGTCCTTAAGTAATTCTTGTGAAGATGAATGAAATGTAGCTACTTTATGGTTAGCAATATCATATTAACATAAGATCCTTTGCAACTAGTACCTTTGCATCAGCCCATTTTCATCTTCTTTAAATAAAAAAAAGTAAAAAGTATTTAATTTGATCTTGAATCTATTGGTATCAAATATAAATATGTCACCTCACCACCCCCCCCCAAAAATCAAACTCCAGCTAGCTTCCTATGTCAAATATGAAACCTTTGAAAAAGGTTCTCTGATGCCAGCATTTTTATTACATAGCATATTAGTTATAACCATTGGAGTCTGTTATATCTTTGGCACACTGGCAAAAGGCAATTTTTAGATACTGCAGTATCAATTTTCTACAGCATTATCACCATTTCTACCTTTCATAGAGTTCTGCTAATCCTTTCCATCTATTTACACAAACCACTGCTTCTGAGAGATGTAATGAATAGCGTATTCTGTAGCATGTTGACTGGTAAAATATTTAAAAAACAAGGACAAGATTGACTCAGGTCAGTGCAAATAAATAGCTTATCTCTGTTCTGCATCTTTTTACCTTACATATTTTCCTTGTCAAAGACATCAGTAATGCTTCGTTTTCTGAGTCACCATTTAGAATGGCTGAGGATTTAAATGTCACCCTTCATTATTGTTTGATGCGATAAAGGTTTCATATCACAAACCACCTCAGTAAGGATAATACTTTATCCAATTCTTTTAGAAAAAGTATTAATTTTTTTCTTAAAGGATTTCTTTATCAGGAGGTCTTTTGTTCTTGGTTACATACTCTATTAAATAGATCTTACCAGACTTAAAGTTCATCTAGAAATGCATTTTATGTGTTTCCTGAAATGTCTTTTACGTGTTTCACATTCTTCTTCTTCCAGGTAAGGTCTTGATAGCTTTTCCCAATAGGAGCTATGGAGGTTAGGTGACACAGTGAATTAACTTTAAGACGTTCAGAACCATATGCTCCCACAGTCTGCACGCCTAAAGGAGTAGTAAATCATTTCACTGCCAACCTTCTTCATTCCAAAAAAAATAAAAAAACACTGCTGAATCTTCCACCAAATTTAATGTGTGAGCTAAAGAAACCTTATTCAGCATTCTGCCTGCCAGGACAGGCAAAAAACAATTTAAAAATGGCTGATCTAATAAGTGATTTTGTATACCAAGACACAAACTCTGAAAACAAGTGAGATTTTCCAGGATTACACCTCTTTCCCTGTTGATCTCTGCTTAGTCATTCCTACACTCTGGCTCATTTCTGGGCCTTGCCTATGGGACTGATTGATCTTCCAACTAGTGCCTTTGCAGCTTTGTATCCAGAATGGCCAAGTCCAGGAAAGCCTCAACAAAGATACTGTTAAAATTATTAAAGGTAAGAAAAAAATCGAACAATAAAGGGCAAAACTCCTTTTGAAAATAAAAAGGCAGTAACACCCTTTATCTCCACTCTCACACTCACTCTCCCACCTGCTTCTGAGTCTCCCTGCTCTTGGTCTCTCTGAAGAAGCATCAAGCATGAGGGGCTGCCCAAGGTAGGGCCTTGCCTGGCCACTGCTTCCACCACTGCAGCTCCAGTGCACCAGAGACTCCTCTTGGCTTTATCACCCCAGTGTGCTCCCTTTCCAATGCTCCCAGCTGCCTGACAGTCACTGGTGATGTGTCCCCTGCCCAGTAGTGCTAATGACCTCAGGGCTGCCAACTTGGCCAGTGCAGTGAGTGTGAGCGTACCCAGACCCAAACAAACTTAGCTGGTAGTAAGCATTGTTATTTGTTCCTGACTTACATTTCCACAAATCCATTGGAGTTAGTTTGCCTAAAAGATGACCCATCTGAATCTATGCAGCTAGGGAGGGTTATGTTGTTTTAAGCTCTGAGCACAGACGGTGGAGAAAAATCAGTATTTAAGTAGGACTTATGGAGCGCAGTGCTCTCTCTTGATTAGGGTAAGGGGGAAAATGCCTCATTTAGGTACCGATAACCAAGTTGAATAAATGGAGGCTTAGTTCTGTTGACATGTTTCTTCCTTAGTCACATCCCTGAAGCAAACAAAAGCCAGAATTTGCAGATATAAAATGAATGTCCCTCGCATATTCATTTATGACAGGATTTCTGTGTTTTCATCAAGTAAGTAATGAAAACTATAACAAAACTTTATTTGCATGCACTGTGGAATGCCAAGGTACATGCCATATTTATATATATATATATGTACTTCAATAGCTTTTATCATACTAAAAATGGCAACTTTATACCATGACCAGGATTCTACACTATTTTTCTCAGCTGTTTGCTATTCAAAACCATACTTTGTGACCTTTACAAGGGTGAGTCCAACAGTCTCTTGTATAAACCTAGCTTCCCCAAACAAGACAAAAGACAGTGTCTTCCCCAAACCACATTCAGACACTGCCTCTGTCCCTGACAGCTGGCAAGACAGCCCATCATTCACCACCTGCTCTCCAGCATCAGTACTCCAGCATGCACACTGGTCCCAAGTACCACTTTGTTTTAAGTGTCTTCTTCAATACCACCTTTGATGGGTCTAGGATCACAGAAGCAAGCTACTTATCTGCATTAAAATACTCTTTTTTAATTCTCCCTCGCCATACTGCTTGCTTATGCCCCCTGAGCTGTAGTAATTTTATATCCACTAATCCATATTCTCATTACTCTCCCTCTTTTTCAGTATTCCTAGACTCTGAGATGTGTATTCCCACTCAGGATCTAGAGTTTCAGACCCAAGATCATTTGGATTTTACAGATGAGTTAAAACTAAAACCTATCTGAATTCTTAAGACTAAGATTGCAACTGAGGCAGTCTCTTACAATAGGTAGTATGGGAATACCGTAATTTGCTAATTCTTTGTTACTTGCAAATATGAATAATTCATGTGCAAGCACTACTAAATGTCTACAATTAAAAAAAAAAAGATATTGTGTGTGATTGTATTATAGATAAAGAGATTTACCTATCTCTTATTAAAATTCTGCTTGCAGAATTGTGGTATCGTTGTTGTTGTTGGGTTTTTGGGATTTTTTTAATTTTTGGGTTTTTCTAATATTTTCCTAACTATTATGCTTCTTTTTTGTATAGAAGATTAGAAAGGATTCCATCAGGGTTCCTCCCAAACTCTCAGGCTTGTTTATGGTATTTTATAAGCAGCTTTATAGCAGCTTTATTAGCATTAGGAAGCTTGCCTTTTCTGCACTTCTGTTATTTCATAATTAGGTATGTATAATTAAGATTTCCATTAGTGTTTTTTTTTTTTTTCAATTTTTTAATTCCCCTTGTCCCATGAAAAATGACAAATAAATGTCTTGAGACTTTGTAATGCCTTAATTGTTCCCCAAGAGTTAGATTACAGAGTTAGGACCTGATTCATGCACATTTTATGCACCATTTCCCTGACATTTTTTTATTTAACATTTAGTACAGAAACTTAACATTGCTGAGAAAAGTGCCAATACTTCTTATTTACATAAACCCCTTGAGAACAGTTGCCATGCCTTCCCTCTGCACCTCATTATGTACTACATGGACTCAAAAGAAGACAAAGAATCAGTTAATAACAAGGGATGCAACATTCCAAGTAACCAAATATATACAGCTTTTTGTTGTTATTTCAAACTTTCAGATCAATCATGCCATGGATTGCAGCAGTATATACCTGATGCATCTCAGAAATTCACTCTGAATTCACATCTGTGTAAATAAAACCAGATTTTGAATACTAAGAGACATCTATCAAAACAATGATCAAGAAAATGTGAGCACGTATAGCAGTCTGTTTTTCAGACTTTATACATATTTCATCATAAAACCTAGCTTCTATTATGCAGGGGTGAGGTGCTAAAAGAATATCAGAATAATTGACTTAAGAGGCAGCCACAGGGTTACAACAAGCGTCATTGCTCCTCTTCCCCATGAAAATGAGGACTTCTCAGTAGTGGGAGGAACTGCTTCCCTCACAGCAAGAAGTAGTACTGCAGCTCCCAGCAGAAAGAATGGACTTGGAAAGGAGTAGTTTGCACTGTTTAGCTCCAGCTGGAAGGAATAACTTCCATGCCAGCCCCGCCACTGTATATGACAGCATTGAAAGAAAAAAACTCACTCATAACATTCTTAAGTGTAAAGCAGGTTTTTTTTGTTAAGCATAAAACCAGCAAATTTACTTCCTCCACCTTTTCTGATAACTTGCCTACCACTTCAGTGTCCAAAAATTCTTTAGTTTGTTAGCCTGAAGGGCACTGAGCATGGCAGGGAATAGAATTGCTAGCTATCCTCTGCCTTGGAGACCCATTTTAGTCAGACAAAGTCTCTTTTCCTGCTCAGACTAGCTAGATTCTTGTCAAAAAGCAAAATCATTCTAGAGAATTCCTTTTCATTGCCCTCCAAAACCCTTAAGATTTTTTCCTTTGTCAAAAGTATCAGACAAAGAAGTTGGTGACTGTTCTGCTACTCCTGAGACTGCAGATGTTAAAGAATTCTTTATGTTCTGAGAACAAATTTTCAGTAAAATCGGTTCATTATATTTGGTTGTTGGAATGAGGTTAGGTCACACAAACTTTTTAAAAATAAATACTAGTTTCTTGCTGTAAAAAATAGCAGTGAGGTGGAATTTAATGAGTTTTTCCTGAGTGAGCTATGTGTTAAAAGACATACAATAGATAAAAAGAAAATTAAATAATCTTTCAGCTGCCAAATGTTACCTAGCCAAAATAAGGGAAAATGTATACAGAAGACAACCTTTTTGTTTTTACATTAGAAAAGGAAAAAAATATTGTTTCTTCTGTATGTCAATGTTTTTTATATTCCTTTCCTTTTATCTCCCCTCATACAAAGTTAGGATAGCTCAAAAGATGTTGTAGCCCAAAATGTTCAGTAAATCATTATGAGATTTTTCAAATTCACATGGAATTAAAAAAACATAAACCATGCAAGTTCCAAATTGATAGGGTGTCTTTCCTTGCATCTTGTTTTCCTCTCATCTGCCACAAACAAAAGGTCACTTTTATTTTCCTGCTCCTGTATTCACATAGAAAGTTAGGGAAAAACCCATTGACTTAACAAAGCTCATGTGTGTGATATATATAGCGCTACAAACTTGTTTCTGTTACATATACAAGGGCTTTTTACAGGGTGATGCTGTTTCATTATTTCTTAGCAGCTCTTCCTGAAGATTTAAAGAGATTGAAACATTATGATTCACTCATCTAAGAATGTCTCTGGAAGCTGAACTCTCGCTGAACTAAACCTGCAGTGAAAAAACAGATAGTACTTTGTTAGAGAACCTGAAAAATACTTTTTACCTGGTCTTTTAGAAAGTCCATAGGACTGTGCTCTGTAGAGCAGCAGCCACCAAGTGCATGTTCAAAATTAAATTGTACACAAGCACACATATAGGATGCTTTAAAATTACCAAGTGTTCATTGCCCATGCCACTGCTTTTCAAGCTTTCCATTCTTCAGCAAAAGCAGGGAAAATATTATTTCCTGAGGACAGATACATATGTTTATAAGCATGACTGCAGCAATTACTATGAAATAAGTAATATTTAACCTACATCTTAAAGGCAAAATAATGAAGACACTTCAAAAAGAAAGAAGGAACTTGCCCTCAATTCCAGCAGGCACACAGGTTAAAAGATTACCCAATCTTGTAAGATGTTCTTACTCTAGTACTGTTCTGTATGGAAAGACCCCTGAGCCACATAGCATTACAGAATACATTTGCTTCAGTGGTACACCATACTTACTGACATTCCAAGGCTATCATGACGACCCCAAGATATTTGCTTAAGATATTGCAATTCATACAAAAACTTATGTAATCACAACCCATACCCTTTCTTCTATTCTGTTCAAATCCAGTAGACAACTTGTAATGATTGCAAGTCAACAAGTTTAAAGTTGTAATTAAGCTGCTCCTTTTAAAAAATAGGCTGATTTTAACTTCTTGAGCTTCTGGTATATTTCCCATTTATGTATTCCCCTCATTTGATATCTAGAAAGAGAATTGAGATGAATCTGCTCCTTATCTTATTTAGCTAGTGAGGTTTGGTAAATATTGCATTACTTTTACTTTATTTTTGATAACTACCAAAATTTCTCTTTGCAAATAGCATACTATGGATTAGAAGATTCAAAAGACAGATAAAATATACTCATAAATTTTGATAGATAGAATGTGCTAATATACATTCTGCTTGGCTCTATCAGATGTCAGCCAGTGATAAAGTCAGGATAAGTAACTTTAGGTTTCGGCCAAGAGAAGAGTACCTATGTTTCACTTTAGACAAATCTTTCACAATAGTGGTAGATTCTGGAAGATCCTAGAAATTGGACTTTTCCTAAATGCTTATGCCATCAATTCACATCTCAGAAGGGAAGCACAGTCCATGCACTTGATCTGAAACTCACACCCAAAAAATGCTTTTGTCTGATAAGAAAACATCAGTTTATTGAAGTAAAATACAAAGTAGAAAAAAACCCAACCCCCTGACAAGTCTCAAAAATCATAATAATTTGCAAGAAGTTTTTAAAATGTCAATCTTATTCTACATGGGTAATTATTTTTTAATTTTTTAAGATTTTAACTATACTATAGCTTGAACAAAATATACCTGCAGCAACTATTTCAAGTGATTTGTTTCTACAATTGTTAATTTTTTTTTTTACAAACAGTAGCTAAAATTTCTGAAGGAAATATACTAAGTTTGCACAGAAACTGTTAAAACCAATTTCTATTGGCTCATTCTCCATCATCCCCCTTACAATAGAGTACTATAATACAGTTCCTCACATTGCACTCATTGAGACCACACTTCAGTTATTAAACTAAGTGGTTGACTGATTACCTCATGATAACAGTACATTACACTCACTGTTCTTTAACTGGCACTGGCAATTCACTTTTAGCTAGGAATCAAGTGAATCCTAAATTGTCTGGTACATGTCCACACATATAGAAATTACATCTGTCCTCAGTCTGAGTGTCTCAGTGAACTCTGAAACCTGCTTTAATTTTAAGTAAGGAAAATACTGCTAAATTATTCTTAAGCTCCTTTCCCTCCAGGGCCTGTAAAGCCCAGCTATGCTGGTCTAGCTACAGCTAACTACTTCTGTGCTCTCATTAGGGAAAAAACGGTGTTCACTAAAGTCAGAGAATGGGAGTAGTCCTAATTACTTTATGGTGTAATGGCATCTCCTGGTTATCATCTCTGATGCACTATTTCTTTCATGAACGTGAGGCAAACCATTAATTGGTATAGAGATCACAAGGACAAAAAATCATGAGACAGATATTTTTCTTAAAATCTTTTCCCAAAAACACACCAAAACTCTACTGTGTAATGCTCCCAATGGCTTGAATATCCTCTGCTAAATTTCCAGTACTTTACCCTCTGCAGTAAAGAATGGCAACTGACCTATGGGTCCAGAGAAGCTCAGGGTAATATTCAGACTGGATTTTTTTCACTTAGCAACAATCTTGGACTTCAGTTTTTGAGTCATTCTCCAGATGGTAGTTCAATATTCGATGTATTTCTAAAGAATGTTTAAACATCTCTTCATGTTTATAATTTTTCAAATGCTTTTGTGAATCTCTGCCTAGCTAAGTGCATTTTGCATTAAATCTTTAATTCAAATCTGTCAAATCATATCCTTTATCTATACTGTATTATATTGTTTATAATCCTGTTTATAATCTTAGTCAACAAGTTCCATTGAGGAAATTTAGTGAAATGTTATCACTAAGTTAAACTCTATATACACAAACAATTTACTTAGAAGACATTTATTTTTATTTCTGTCAAAAAAAATTAAAGCATTCACATACATCAATAAATATAGTAAAATATACACTGATCAAACTGTATTGGAACAATTCAAACTAAATAAAAATGTTGTTCATTTCACTTTGAAGATCTGAGCTTCTGTTCATGCAAATTCATTATGCTCTAGAAATAAAGGGAGTGAAGTTATAACTGTAGGATATTGTAAGTGCTTGAAATCAGAGAGAACTGGCAAGAAGGAAGGAAACCGAAAATCCCAACAGGGTGGGACTCCAATTTTAAAGGCCAGAAATTTTTCTGCAGACCTGTGCAGAATAAAGTTTTGTGATTTTTTTCTCCATACATGGGAGATGGTGAAATACATCTATTTAATGTTAATAGAGAAGTATTTTGTCTACCTTTTCCATTTTTCATTGCTATTATTTCAAAGTTATGGTTTAGTCTCCATTAGTCTTCACTGATTAGATTTTGTTAATTCTTTTTCTAGCTTGAAATGATGTATTCATGTCAAATAAATGTTTTTTGAATACTATATTTGTTTGGCTACAGCACAGGGGTAGCTGAGCCATGGAACTCAGCAAAACAGAGGTCCAATTCCTTGAGTAATAACTCATATAGATATACCCTTTTCTTTCTGTAGATATTTAAAATATTGTATGTCCAAAGTAAAATATATCTGTACTAAAGACCAGTATGAATACAGTAGAAAAAGAAACACTGTTATTCCCTGGCCATTGCTATACTGCATATAGCCCTTCCTGAGTGTTGGGAACTGGTTTTAGGCCTGTGGCTATGGACCTCTGAAACAGCTTGGGAAAGCAGAAAGCAGACCGTGAGAAACATGGATGCCAGAGACTTTGTAGAAATCAACAAGGAACCTTCTGGCCTTGGCGAGTCCCGGTAAACATCTTTGGAGGAAAACAATCTCGAGGAGGTGAAGGAAAACAACCTTGGGGAGGCACCACTGTAGGCGCTGAAGACAAAAATAAGATGCAGCTGTGGGTAGGAGGTAATGGGGAGATGTGCTTATTATCACGGACCAATGAAGGTGATGGGAAAGAGCTAGTTCATAGACACTGACCAATGGATAAGCATAGTTAATGTAAACTGTAACACTCTATATAAGTGAGCTATTTGGGCTAATAAATGGAAAACTCTGTATCACTCATATTGTGTGGCGTGTGGTTTCCCTCACCGGCCTGGCCTGCGCAGGACGTTACA
>VZTY01016450.1:34031-163612 GCA_013400935.1 Turnix velox | reverse complement strand
TTTGTGAAAAATTTGAAGTCTAGAAGTTCCCAACTGCAGATTCTTTCAGAGTGTAGGATTTAGCCACACAAGTTGCTTTTCTCAATGGTAAATTTTATTGTTATAAGCAAGTATATATGGAGATCATACTTGGTGATGTAGCTGCTCCTTGTAGCCTCAAGATTTGTCACTATCTTTCTGAAAGTTTGGAGATGGGGTAGGAGTTGGTTGGTTTGGTATTTTTTCCAGTTTTTAAAGTTTATTTGTTTTAGAAAACATTTTTTTTATGGCCCACAAATATACATTTAGGATTGAGAGAGCTAACTAGCCCTTCTTTGAGTGCTTCTCTATGACAAATATAGGGTACTTTCTTGCAGGGTTGTTAGCAAATTACATACTATGATGTGTAGTTGTCAGAACCTTCTACAAATACATTTGTTGCAGTAATTTTTCACTTCTACAGCTTCATTCTTACGAACTAAAAAGAGATGCCTATTTGTCTGGTTTTCCCCAATTAACAGAATTACCTGATGCAAATGAAATGTGGTTTGTTTTTTTCACTCAGAAGAAATTTCTCAGCTATGACTGAGTCTACATTTATATTAGAAACATTTTACAGTTAAAAATGATGTCTTCATAATACATCAGCAACATACTGCTAGCAAGTATTACATGTACTTCTAAAAGCAAATCATCGCATCTCTTGCACATGAAGCTATACAAATCCTAGCATATTTTTGCTAAAAGTAAAAGTGGCGTGACACACATTGTTATTTTGTCAACAACTCTCTGCAAGACAAATGCAGCATTAGGCTGATCTGGAACTCTTTCATACTACGTTAGACAGAGCTCATAATTTCATGGCAAAAGGTGTCAATTACTTGCTTGTTCATTATCAAGACTTGCCCAGATTACATTACAGCATCAAAAGCATACTCAAAAAGTTGGTCATAGATCCTTGACTGTAGTAACACAACATACAGCTAAGTTTAAACACAAGGACAGATACCTATCTAAACTTTTTGGGTAATGCATTATCAGCAGGCAATAGGGCTTATAGAGCTTTCCTAGGAGATGTGAGGTTTCTTGGGCTGACTTCTTAGGGAGTCTTTTGAAGTGTACACATGAGTTTCCTGTCAGAGAATCCGAACAAGAGGACAAAGCCTTTTCCTCTTTAGAAGGGAATTATGAACCTGGGTTGTATTTCAGGAACTGCTACTAGAGCTAAGCACTTTCTCATCCTGTTTCATCAGTCACACTTGGAACTTTACTGTGACAACTGCTTTCTCAGAAATAAATGCATTTTCTGTATGAGAGAATACTGTTTTTCTAAAGTAAATAAGAGACAGTCTGGAATAAGTTTCTCTCTTATAAAGGTGTTCCTTTATGAAATTCTCTTATTTTCCATCTTGAAAAACTTATAGATCTATAGCTTATCTATCAAAGAATACAAAACTTAAATTACACATATATACAGGTTCTTCTATTGAATGCCTGTGAAACAATAAGTGTACTGTTGAAGGAATAAATTAAAAGAAACCAAACCAACAAAACAAAGAATATTTCCACTAGCTCTAGGAATACTTTACAATAGCAGTATAAGAATACTTTTTAATCTATGGTGCAGGCCACTTTCACACTTAGGAATATATATTGGCTATTGAATATATTATAACAATAAAAGGTATCCATAAATTTCTTGTCATATTGATCTTGTGTCTCACTGTAAGATTTGTCATGCTTTACCAGAAATTGTTATATTTCATTGCAAAGTTTCTTTCTGAATGCCTATTGCATTTAAAAAAAAAAATCCTAGGAACTGAAGTGTTTGCAAAAGTTGAGTGTTCTTGGGGGAGAGCAAAATAATTTGTTTCCTTTTAGCAATATAGATGATTCCAAATACTTTAAAGTTGCTTATGCCAAAATTAATTATATGAAGGATACTTTAAACAAATTAGAATTATCTCTTTTTAATAAGGGGAACAAAGTAAAGAAATAAAGTGTTTCAGTTCTTGCTCCAACATTGATGTTTCTCTAAAATTGTAATTCCTGGATAAGTGTCTCATCTCCCTTGTGTAGTTTATTTTACCGATGATTTTACCTTTTCTCAGCATAACATAGCATTTATTCATATAATATGGCATGTCAGAATATTACAGTGATTATCCAGTATGTATTTTATGTATGGTCATAACACCATCTGGTATACAACTAACCTTCTTTTTGTGTGTGTACCATCTGGAACATCTCTCTATATTCTAATTATTGTACAGATGAGATTTTTGTTCTTACAGAAACACCATATTGGCTGTATCTTTCATTGATTGCTTAATTTAAAAAAAAAACACAATGTAAAATAATGCAAAATGGAAACAAAACCTTGGCATCTTAAAATCATTTCAGCTGTCAAATTTTCCTGCACATTTCTTCTAAGGAATTAAACAGCAAAAATAATCTAAATGGATTTACATCTACTTCACTATGTATTTTAGTAGAAATAGAATCTGATTACTTGTGAAAACTTTTAGTTTAAAGTAGCATGGAAGCTGCATACACATCATATTTTCACACTGAATTCAATTTTCCCATTCTATACAAGTTAGAATATCAAATCCTTTTTGTGAAACTGCAGTTTGACCACGAAATACTTGTATTCAATGTGAATACACTGTTATACCATGAGTTTTTACTTCTATATGTAAACTGCATGAATTATACTTNTCAACTGTTATACAGCTGAAGTGTAGGCTTCTCTTCTGAGAGAGAAGAGACACTTCTCTAAGAAAAGAAGAATTGAAACCACATTTACAGTTTCTTTCATTATAATCAACATTTTTTCTAAAAGGTATCTTGCAGTTTGAGATAATCTGCAACCTTTAGGAATATAATCATAAGCACACTTTTATATGTCAGATTGAATACAATTTCCAAGTTATTTATTCGGCTTTTTAATTTTGTGAAAGATTTCTGTTTGGAGATGACATTTTATTCATTTTACTTTAAAATTTAGATAGTATCTGGACTTCACATAAAACCATAAGAATATAATGCATCAGGTAAAATCATATAAAATTCTCCTAGACTCAATTGCTGAAATATGCTATCTATTATGCTAGAGGTTATTGCTTCCCCAAGTGTAATCTTGCTTGGTTTTAAATTGTTCTCTTCTGGCAAGAAATCAATAAAATACAGAATTTCTTTAATTACTTGGATTTTCAAAGAAAGTGTCTTATCCTTTATAGATTTAAAATCAGTATGAATGTAGGAAAAA
Organism: Turnix velox; assembly: GCA_013400935.1. Classification (NCBI taxonomy): domain Eukaryota; kingdom Metazoa; phylum Chordata; class Aves; order Charadriiformes; family Turnicidae; genus Turnix; species Turnix velox. Next base: position 160,362 of record VZTY01016450.1, on the reverse strand, counting down.
GTCTACAGAAATTAATTCAGCAAAGAAATTGTACACAAATTGCAAGATGATATTTAATTCTTAGTTAATTAGGCACAATATTCTCTAAATGTTTTCCTAGACTGAATTGTGTAAAGTAATCCTAAAAATGCACAGCTTGCACACTTATTTGAGTATAAGTCCAGCTCTTGATTCTGTAGGGACAGAGGCAAACTAAGCGGACAAAATGGAATCTGTTACTGGACTTCGACTTACTGTAGTAGAGTTTAAGGACCAATGTAAAATTCCTTAAAAATACTCAGACAGATTACCCAAATCCCTTTTTTTTTTTGGGTTTATTTTGAAGTAAAGATAACTTCTTGCACTTCAGCAGCTCACTGTTTTATGACTTAGGATTTAATTAATGTACTAACTCCTTAAACTCTAAAATATTTCCTCCCTACATCTTTTTCATGCTCAGTCTCTGCTTCCTCAATAATATATCCCTGCCATTCATAGTACTGAAAATAGAATTTAAATGGTTATTTATAGCCATCATTCACCTATTTATGTAGAAATTAAACAAAATTAGAATAAAATAGAAGCTCTTAAGGAACCATGAGTTCCTCAAGAATTTGAGGTAGTAGTTATCTTCAATTCATTAGTGATTACTTTCCATGACTTTGAGTGCAGATGATGTATCATAGTCCAGTAGAAGACAAAACTTTTACTTCTGAAGGAGGAAAGAAGGAGTATGACATAATTATAGACCTGTCAGCCTTATTTCAGTACCCAGAAAGATACTGGAACAAATTAAACAATCCACTTACAAAGCTCTGAAAGAATAACGAGTGACAAGAAGCAAACAGCAGTTAGTCAATTGAATTTCTCTCTTTGACAGGCTAAATGGATAAGGGGGAAGAAGTCACAGACTGTTCTCCTTGTCTTTCTCAAACAAATTAGGAAAGATGGTGAAGATGAAATTATTATATGGTGTATGTACAGTTAAATACAAAAAATTAAAATAAAAAAAAAGAGCGAGAAAGCCCAGAAAGCTAATTAAAACATCAAACAGCCTTCTCAGTTTGACATCCAATATACATGCAGAGATCTGCTCTGGGCTCAGTCCTTGTCAATAACCTATAATCAAAGTAGACAGAAAATGCTCAGTTTATGCAATTTCTGTGGCATGAAACTTTGAAAACAAGCGGGCAAATCTCCTTCTGTGACCTATTAAATGTTTATTTCATGTAAGATGCACAACTTGCTCTTTTACTCTCTTTATTTACCAAGAAAATTCAGATTATCTTTTGGTCATCATACTTAAAAATACATATAACTGTGAGTGAGTAAAAAGTGTGAAAAGCAAAAAACCTGAGTAATTTAAAAGTGGATACATTAGAAAAGGTTCAAAATTATGTTTCTATTCTTGAATGCCATGCTACCACTTTCCTTGAGATCTGTAGGGATAAGCAGGGGAGGGAAAAGGTGATTAATGATAGATCTCTCATGGAGACTAAAATGTTATTATAGATAGTGTGAATAGTTTCTTCTCCAGATTCAGATAGGTTTGGTTAAGGAGTAATGAGTTCTGCCTTCAGAAGTATTTTCATTTCAGTCTCATCAAGACTGCATATAACTAAGAAAACCAACCTACTAAATGTGATGTAATTACAGAAAGAAGGAAATATTTTCTTCACAAGGTATTTTATCCCTTCACATAAAGGGATAAAAATGTATATATAGCTGCATGTCTACTTGCTTAGGAAATAGCACAGGAACACTGTCATGACACTTACCTGAAATCAGTCCAAAGATCAAATAGACTTATAACAATGCCCAATGCTCTATTCTTGAAAATTTAGTCTCTTGAATTAAAAATACCCAAATCAAACAACAACAACAAAACCAACCTAAAAATAGCCCTACTTAAACAAACCTGAAACTAAGAGCTTGATCACTGGATGTTTTAAAAATGGAAAAGAAAAAGAAATCTGATTAAAGTTCTGACTATTGATAATTGATACCAGGAGAGGATTTTATCCTTAGCTACATTTTGCTTCTGCTTAAAATTTTCCACTATTTCAGGGAAATAAAGTAATGTTTTTCTCAGCTAGTTCTGAATCAATTACTAAAATCACAGAACCAATTGTAAGAAGAAACATTCAAACAGATTATACATGTAATGAATGGACCACTTGTAATTTCTCCCGCATAAAGAAACCTGAAGAGGCTTCTAATGTCTCAAGCACTTGAAGTACTAGGCCTTCTGCTTGAGGAACTGATAAGGCTAATACCTGTTTATCTCTGGTGTTATTAATGGAAAAGACACACTGGTGCCATGAAGGCCAGTATGAAAGGGATAGAATAGCCCTATTTTCTCTCATGTGAAGAGTAAATTGTTTCTTTGAAAGAGATGTTATGCTCAGTGTTGACCCTTACCTCATTATCTGTGAAATGTATGCTGAAGTTCACACCCCTACATATGATACTGAGATATCAAGATGATACTAAAGAACATATGGCCCTAACCATCCTCTCATCTCCCCACTCAATTTATACAATACCTGGGGGTGGAGGGGTAAAAGAGGTAGAGAAGAGGGGCAGCAGAATTGAGAAAAAACTGTTCCTAAGAGTCAGAGAACATAAAAGGAGGAAAACTTTCCCTCAAAAAGAAGAAAAATTGTAAGAACAGTGTTGACCAGAGCAGTGCTGGTGGATCTCTTTATCTTTCCTTCCAGCAAAATCTCTCCTTAGATCTCTCCTTCTCTATCCCACTGCTTCTTTCTTTTTTTTTCCTTTCTTCTTTCTTTGTCTTTCAAAGAAGTAATGCAAAGCATACTATACCAATTATTGTAATTCACTGTATACTTGTTCTTAAGTACAACTTGCCATAGCTTGTTGTACACCTAATTATTGTGAATGTTGTTAAGACCTTATGCTAACTTAATAAATATTTGTATATAGACCTTGAGATTTCTCTCACCTTTGTCTACACCACCTGGGATTTACAAATCTGAGTCCCTTATCCTCTTTCCTGAGCAGGACGTGACAATATGACAATTGCAAAAAGCCATAAACACATAATGATTAACTTATTTCCCTGTTGATGGAAATATTCAAATGAGGACCAAATTTGTGCTTGTGGGATGTTGTAAGCATTCAGTCACCACAGTGACCAATCTCAAAGCAGAAGTATCTGGAAACACATCATAGCTATAGATCAAATCAGCAGTTTCCATATGAACACCTGGCTAGTTAAGATACCATCAGTTATACCACCTTACCTCCAGCTACTGCTATGGCAGGACACAGAACATCTGTAGGTCTGATTCCATATCTGAGATAACTACATGTGTTGATTAGTAACTAGTACATCTCTGTCAGGGAGCAGTGAGAACAGGCTACAAGGCAGGAGTGAGCCAGGAACCAAAGGTGACTGCAGTCCAACAGAGCACTGTACTTGAGCAAGATAGACAGGCTCATGTGCTGACAGTAGCAGGCCCCTCCAAAAGTCCAGCAAGCACCAGTTGAAAGTAGAAATCTGTGCTAGGCCTTATACAGGAGAAGATATGGACAGGAACAGCATAAGCAGAGCAAGACCAGCATTCTGGCCTGAGCTAAAACAGGCCCTTGGGTAGGTATATGGGTGGTGGTCCCAGGTAAGGTTTGTAATGGTCATTAAAGCCTATTAGGATACTCAGAGCCCAGACGATCTCAAATAGCACTCTATGTCTTTACCTGAATAAACTGAGCCCATAATGTTTTGCAGTCAGGTGGACAATTTGGCCATAGTAGCAATAATCTAATTTTATAATTAAATTTTATTTATTTTCTGTAGTGGAAAGTATTGATGTTTTTATTCTTACAGATAGAATTTTATCTCACTTTTCTCCCTTTTTTCCTTGTAACTCTTGAGGTACCATTGGCTATTTTTACTCTTGAACTTTCCCACTTACATGGATATAATTAAATTATTTGCCATTTGCTATTCCTTCCCCCGGCTTAAATTATGATTTCATGTCTCCCTTTAAAATGAAATTGTCAGGATATTTACTAATATTTAATCCATTTCATTTTTACAATTTTCTTTCCTTTTTAAGAAACTGTTTCTAAACACACAGATACATGACTATTACTGGAAATATTTATTCTATATTTTAACAAAGGAATACACACAACAGTTGGCGAGCATTGTGTTCTGTGTATGCTCCAATTCTCAGTAAGGATGATAGTTACTCACCACCAGCTGTTTACAGTGCAATGATGATTGCAGACCAATTGACCAGGGATTATTGCTTTCTCTCTGCTTAAGGTGAAGTGTTTACACATTCCATGAATATTGCTGATGAGGAGCCCTATGGGAGAAGGCTGGAACTATGCTGTAATCAGACTGTTTGAGAAGTATTTTTTTCAAATATTTGTGTTTTTGTTTTTTAATTCTAATGTACAGGTTGTATGACTATAAATCACTGAAAAATAAGCAGCACTTGATACTGCTTAGTTATTTTAAAAAGAAGAAACTAAAATGAAAGCAAATCGATTTATATCTTTCAAAAAAGTCCGAGGGAAATAGTCATCAAATTGAAATCAGTCTGAACAGCCTCTTGTAGCAGATGTTGGAACATGTATTCTACTAACAAAAGAATTAAGTTTTATTAACTGGAGTATGACGAAATCTACTCTTCCCTTCAATGTAATAGCACATTGACCTCAATATCATTTTAGCTTACATTGTAGTCATTGAAAAATTTGTCCATCCATCCATTGAAAACCAAGAAAAGCAGCCTTGTCCAAGATGAACATAAAATCACTGGAAGATAGTTTGTTAAAAAGAATGTTTCAGCCTTTAGTAATATCAAAGCACTGAAAACATAAACAAATAAAATGTGATCACAAGCAGATGAATGTAAAATGACTTATTATGAGAATATAGTAAACATACTGTCAGGCCACTAGAAGCTGAAAATTTATTCCGTCTCTAGTGAAAAAATCCTGTATGCTTTATATGAAGTATTATATACAGAACTAACTTATTAGAAAATACTCTTAATAGAGTAAAAATCAGTAAGATACCTGAAGTACATCAAAATCCAGTGGCAATAGGGAGAGTTTTTTTGCATTGTCATTCTGATAAGTAAGTCTGCAATTCAACAATGTATTTTTAAAGAAAAAAAAAACCCTACAGAGACCACAAGCACTATAAAATCAACTAATTTAAGAAGTGTATTCAACTGACCTGGTATCAGTTTTCCTAAATTTACAAAACAAAACAAAAAAATCAACAGTCAAAAGAACCTGAGTATAAATAGATGAATAAAATTAACTTATAATGAAGTTCTCTGTGTGCCTCCTTTGTTCCTGCTGTGAAACATCTTACTCATAAATGTTGAAGCTGTGCAGGGAAAAAGAGCTTTAAAAACTTAGGCGATATGTAGCACTAGAAAGAATCCTGGAGGTAGAGACAAGAAGTGAGTTTGTAACCAATACTGTGTAGAATTCTGTATGGATCAGCAAAAAAGCTAGCCATCTCTTGATGTGATCCTCGTATTTTGTATAAACCTTCATTTGTAACTTGCATAAATATTTACTCCAATTCTTGGCTTGTTTTTCTTTTTATTTCACCTCCCATTCCTCTTCCACTGTACCAAATATTCACAAGGAACATACTATGTAGTTTAGGCTACAATTGACAAAGTATGACTTGAAGACACTCAACAAGCTAATGCTCAAGTTTGTTGCAAGCCAGACTAATGGTACTAGGTCAGAACTACTGAAATGCAGAAGACACGGGAAAATTCAACAGAGATGTCAGAGATACTCCAGGTTTACTCAGATAGTTCCTGATGGCTTTATTTCTTAGGTTTTACCTGGCAGACACATCTGCACTACAAGAATAAAAGGGAAATGGTAAAAGTCTCAATGAAAATAAAATGGAAGTAGCAGGAAGAGAGGAGGCTGAGAAAGTAAGTCTAAAGAGGGCCCTAACAGCACATTCCCACCTTCCTCAAAAAAATCCTATCACTTCTCTCTCCCAAATATAATAAATTTTATCACACCATGGAATAACTTCAGTGGGCAAATTTTCCATCTTTTCAGAGAAGCAGCTGCAGAAAATCAATGGGTATCACTGTGCAAAAAATACACACCAATTTGTTACAGCTGAATGAGTGACTTTTCTCACTAATTGTGTCATTCTGCTGTAGAAATAATACTGTACTGTTGGTTAACAGAGTGCCTGGCTAGGGCACACATTTACTATATCCACTTCATCAATAATTTTATCAGAAAGTCAGTTTTTAAATTATTTTTTTTGTTAAATTGAGCCCTTCTCATGGACAATTTTACTGATGGAATAAGCCTAAAGCTATTAAAAGTCCAGCCTTAGATACACAGAATAAAATCTTGAGTGGAAGCTACAATGAAAGCCACTGGAGCTGTTCAGACAGAAAGATACTTCTCAGACAAGTAAAAGCATGCTGTGAGGGATGATCAATCTATGGCAAATAAACTATCACAATTTTACAAATATCAGATTGAAGAACTATTCAGAAGCACTGTCACAACAAGTAGCTAACATTAATAATTTCCAAGGAAATAATTTGCTATCTCTCACTAGCTACATTTTCATTGCTTTTTGTGCCATCTGAAATGCTTTGAGAAAATCCTTCAAATATGTTCCTCCAAAGCTTCCCCATTATTTTCTATGAAATCCTTCCTCATTCCATGTAGATTTTGCTGGGATTTGCTGTATTACATTCTCCGTTCTGTTGACTATATTGTTTCACCATTTCCAGGTCTCATCTTCTATAGGCACTGGAGTTCACGACTGTCTACAGCTGCATATTTATGCATCCTTATGTGACCATAGATGCTTATAGGTTAAAGTGTATGCAGAAATGATCTATGGAGCACAGTCAAAAGACACTTTACAAAGAAAAATATTAAGATTCATGAACAAAGGTCAACAACTGCTTAGGAATCCTTAAGGATACCTAAAAATGGGTTGTTAAGCTACTGCAAGATCTCACTCAAACAGCTGTCCATGAACCAGTCATTTATTATGGACCCCTGAGGTTACGTAGTCTATAATTCTTCTCTTCTTACAGCTAGAAAGAATTCAAACCCCAGCCCTTTTTTCTAATTAAATAATTTGTTGCAGTTCTAAGGATGTTATGAGATTATTATTAAAAGTTGTACTACAAGATAGGCAAAAGATGGAGGCTACTGTTCCTTGTGAATAAGGCACTAAAATACACATGTGAGTTATGTCTAAGTCTCCAAAGGAAATTTTGCACCTCTCGATGCTGAGGCTGCACGCCTGCTCCCGTGGTGGAGAACTACACTTCCCGAACCCCTGAGGTATGCGCTGCAAGATGTCACCACGAGGAGGATCCTTTTGATCCAGAACTGATAGACCCGGACAAAGAGCCACAGCTCTACTCCTCTGATCCACACGGTACATGGGGCAACATAAGACAGCAAGCTTTAAAAAGGAGGGGCATATGGACATGGTGAAAACAATAGTAGCCCCAGATATTTACCAAGGATGGGTAGCCCAATGGCAACCACTATCCTTTTCCGTAATCAAAGAATTGTGCCGTACTGCCACTGAGCATGGCCTCTCCCCGTATTTTGGAGATCCAATGCAGGGAAGCCAATCGCGCAGACACGGGTTCCATGGAGTGTGCCCCGTCCTGCACGGCGGGAAGCGGTGGTGCCAAGCGTCTTTGCCCAGCGGCATCGGGGAGCGCCAGACTGGACATGGCGGCCACCCACGCAGTGGCATTGCTTGATTCCTCTGTCCATTTGTTGTCCACTAGTGTCTCGGGGCCCTTTCCACCTAGCACCCAGGCATTGTTGTTGGGAGGATCATCTGCAACTATTGCGGGTCTCTTTGTGTTGCCTGGCATATTTGATTCTGAAAGCGTCACAGAGATACCACTGGGATGTGCTGCCACAGGGCATGAAAAACAGCCCCATGATATGCCAATGGTATGTAGCTAAGACCCTTAGCCCGGTTCAAACTATGATGCCTGACACCTTGTTGTGTCACTATATGGATGACATCCTTGTGGCCATCCAACATAATGAAGTCATGGAGAAAGCCGTAGCCCTTGTCCAGACCGCTGTTAGTGCAGCAGGTCTCTGTATCGCACCGGAAAAGATCCAAAAGAGAGAGACCTGAAGTGGATCCCGGCGAATAAAGTCCGACCGTTCCGGGAACACCTACCACAGCCATCTGATGACAACCTCGTCCACCCTGCGGACCAGCTTGCTGATCAACCTTCTGGACAACAATTTGAAGAACCTTCGAAAGAAATCCAGGCACAATATTCTGGTTGATGGCCCATCCACCCCCCCCTAACAATGACAATGTGCCCCCATCCAGCCTGATCACCCCCTCCAGGGGGACATTCGAGATTTTGACATCCTTCCCAATCCTCCCCCTCCCCCCGCCTTGGTAACAGGATTGGAGTCCCTGTTTGATTATTGTTTTGTTTGTCCATTGTTGCTGTGTATTGTAACTGTTTATGGTTGAAACCAAAATCTTGAGCTCAAGATTTTAAGTTCGGTATTATTAAGTGAATAATGAAAAGTTAAGTTTAGGTCATTATAAGCAACAAAAGGTTAAGTTTGGTATTAAACAAAAACACAATTAGGAGTCAAGTTTACTTGTTAGGCTGTTATAAAAGCTTGCTATAAGCAACAGAATATTAAGTTTGGTAAAATAGGTTTAAATTTACTATTTAAAGGTGGCCCATATGGAGATGGAATGACCTTCTCTTGGCTGCAGGATTCGCTGAGAACAGGACTCTTTTGGGTNGTTTTGTTTGTCCATTGTTGCTGTGTATTGTAACTGTTTATGGTTGAAACCAAAATCTTGAGCTCAAGATTTTAAGTTCGGTATTATTAAGTGAATAATGAAAAGTTAAGTTNGCCCCTGGAATTTCTTTTTCTGGAGGGACTCCTTGGCCTTAGTCAGCTCGATGCAGGAGCAGACATAAACCATCCACCTGATAAGATTTTTAATTTTTGCTATTCTGGTGTTCTCTATTTGATATGTTAGGACCTATTTGGCAAATAATTTGAAGGATTGAGAGTCTGTTCATAAGCAGTTACAGTGCCCCAAAGGACATACAAACAAAATTACAGTTCCTGATGATGACTTTGGAGATTGGTTGGAAAACGTATTTGGAGGCATGTCGTCTTGGGTGTTAACTTTAATCAAGGAAGGGCTGCGCTGTGTTGGTCTTAAAATTATGTTATGGTTGCATTATGTGCAGTCTGCATACCCAAGTTTTATTGGTACAAAAAGAAAAAGGGGGAGATGAAGGACACGACATGGCTGACCTAGGCTGAACCTATAGCGTTACACAGCTGATAGAGGCAGACATGCTGGAACTCATCGGTTGCAAGCCATGGGAGGAACAAGATGGCACTGCTGCCTAGAGGGAACAGAGTGTGCTTGTTTTGCAGAGTCATCATGACCAAGGATACCCTGCTTGCCTTGTGACTTCCTTGGAGGTGATGCTGATACTTGCTTTACCCAATCAGTAAGCGCCTTGTGTAAGGTATCAACCAATCGGCACAAGCTTCTGGTATGTTCCTTGTATGAGAGTATAAAAGCATGTGAGTAGGTACAATGAAGTGACATTTTGCTTGCATCAAGCTGTGTCCCGTCTCTCAATCGCGGCATCTCAAACCTAATGGAATTTTGTTGTTTTATAACATGACATTTATAATTAAAAGAGTCATTGCCATTTTAACAATTTTTTGTTTCTCAACACTGAAGTTCCTGAACAAATCACATGATCTTTTAAAATATCCTGTTCTTGAACCATATAATAAAATAAGGATAATAATGAATTTTCTCTGTGAGAAGTCTTGAAAGTTATGATAAATATCATCATAAGACTCCATACTTAGGAATACGGTTTTTTAGTTCTACATGTCAGATTCATACCCCTCAATTGCCAACACAGTCTTCTTCAATAGAAGATTGGGTTTAGATTAATGTTAAATTAAGAAATAAATTTTATGATTATACTGAAGTTTTACAATTCTGCATTCATTTGCAGTAACTAATGCTCAGCCTTTTTCCTGTTGGTGAAAGAGGTATTTAAAGGTTCTATTAAGTTGAGAACAGAATCTGGCTAACACAAATGACTGATCTTAAAGTTACATTAATTTCTATCTAAGAATACATTTTTATGGTTTATTCTCCCATTGACATTTTGGCAGGTGTCAGAATGATAGCACTGAGCTTCAGGGAATCCCTGTAGACTAGATTCTTAGCAGATTTAAATCATCAGACCTAAAAATCTGCTCCCAGGTATCTAGTACTCCGACTGAAATACCTTTCAAGTCGGCAGTGTGCACTGTTATCACTTTAATATCATGCTACATTGAGTTCTGAAAATCACATGCCAAGTCTGTGAATCAGTGCAGAATTCAGCAGACCAGAATAGATTACGTTATTGTGAGGGGTCTGCAAACTGTCTATAATTTTTTGTGTCCAAATTATTTGGAATGAAAGTAAGGAATTATTGTTTGGGGCTTTTTTTTTCTATTTTATACAATTTCAAATGTTACTTTTAAATGGGAAATAACAGCAGTTCAGTACACATAACATGCATGAGCACCTTTCATACAGTGGAAAATATTGAGAAATTAAAAGCAAAAGACAGATAAATATTGCAGTTCAAAGACCAAGGGGAAACTTGATGTCAATCAATAATATGCACTCCATACCATATTTCACAAAGAGACAGAAATTACTTGTTTTTCCTGAATGTGAGGCACTTTCTAATTGTTTTTATATTTCCTCACAGAAGACTAAAGAAAACCATGAAATTCCTTGAGAAGTGCTATGACATCCTTGTACTCAAGTACAGTGGAAATGTTTTGTTGTTGCAACATTTGTTAAACAACTGTTTTATGTCAATGCGTACTATGTAGTAATCCACAATTAATCTATAAAAGAGCAAAAGGCAAATAATGCATTCCTTTACAGAACTTCAGGACTACAAAGTACACCCAAGGCATTTCAATATTTGTAAAGGCTAATTGGGATAACGAGTGAAAAAAAATTTCTGAAAACAAAGCAACAAAGTTTCTTCTGTCTAGTTGCCTTTTTTATGCTTCATGAGGTGTCTGTGTCTGTGTATACAGTCAAAGACACTTTGATCCTAAATGTAAATTCAATGAGATGAAAAAAAATTGTATCATTGTGCACATAAGTCACAAGTACTAGATCAAAAGGCCAAGTTTCTCGTCTTGCTTCCCTCATCTGGTTTCTTCTAGAGACTCCAGCAGGAAACTTTTGAGGTTGGAATTGACCTCTGGAGGTCACTCAAACCCCCAGCTCCAGCAGGATTACCTAGAGCTGACTGCCTAGTACCATGTTCAGTCGTCTTTTGACTACTTCCAGAAATGGAGAGTCCACAGCCTCTGTGGGTAACATTCTTCTAGTGCTCACCCTAAAATTAAAAAAGGCTTTCCAGGTCATAGAATCATCTTGATTGGAAGAGATCTTTCAGATCATCGAGTCCAACCATCAACCCAAGTTATGTCTCTAAGCTCTAAGGCTACCTGTTCTTAAATACCTCCAGGGATGTTGCCTCATACACTTTCCTGGGCAGTCTGTTACAATGCTTAATGACCTATTCGGTGTGAATTTGTTTCCTGATATCCAGTCTAATTCTCACCTGACACCATTTGAGGCCATTTATTCTTATCCTATCGTTTGTTACTTGGGAAAAGAGACCAACTCCCACTTCTTTACAAATTCCTTTCAGGTAGTTCCAGAGAGCAATTGGGTCACCCCTCAGCCTTCTTTTTCCCAACCTAAACAATCCCAGCTCCCTTAGCTATTCCTCATAATACTTACTCTCCACCTCCTTCACCAGCTTTGTTGCCCTTCTTTTATTTTAGCAATTCAGACAGAACTTTGATTTTCACGTTTTGTTCTTTGTCTCTTGTCTACGGTCACTTATTACCATCAAAATAACTTTGCTTCATTTTCTTTAGAATTTCTATTAAGGTCCTCTTCTTGCAAAGCTGCTTTCCAGCCTGTCAACACACAGCATATATTAATGCCTGGGACTGTTACTCTCCTGTTACAGGACCTTACACTTCATCTTGTGAACTTCATAAGATTCCCATCATTCCATTTCTCCTGCCTGTTGTGGTCCCTCTGGATAGCAGCACAACCCTGTGGCACATCAGCTACTCCTCTCAGATTTGTGTCAGCAGTAAATTTTCTGAGAGTACACTCTGCCTCATCATTTGGATCACTAATGAAGATGTGAAACAGAATTAGTTTCCCAATCCCAGTACTGGATCCTCTTCTTCCTCCTTGTCTCTCCTCAGTGTTTGCAGGGCTGTTTTTCACACATTTCTCTTCTTATCTCACTACTGTGCAGCATTTCTGCTTGTCTTCCTTGCACCTGCTAAAAATTTATTAGCAGTACTTTAATCCACAGCTGCAGCCAGCTGTCAGGGTGGGCCATATCTTTGAAGGCTGGAGTGCTTGGAACAATGCCCTCTACTTCCTGCGTGTGTCCTTGGATCTTCCTCCGAGGCACACCTTCCACCTTGAGTTGGGCACTGTGGGAGGCATGCCTCAAGGAACTCCTGCCTCTATATGCATCTGGAGTGCATGAGCAAGCAGCTGGTGGGTGACATACTGTCCTTCCTCCACCACTGTTCAGATGAGCTGAGAAGAAATCAGGAGTTTAAACTCCTACTCATACTCTGCAGAGGCTTGTACCTCATTGTGGGAAAAACCTCCTGCTGGTTCCAGGGGCTGGTAAAATCAGGCTCAGTGACAGGACTTCTGGCAAATGGCAGTTTGCCAGACATTCCTGTTGCCAAATACTTCCAAGGTATTTGCATATGCATAGAGATGAGGTTTGAGTTGTAGCTGGGTGACTCAGATGTCTTCCAGAGCATTAAGGAGGTAGAGGCTGGCATTACCAGCACCATGGCATACACAGATAACTATGGCAGGGATGCTGTTCAGGCACATGGGCAGGCATAACAGCTTCCACCTTAAGTATCTGCAGCTCTGAACCTGTTTACTGGTAGGCATAGACTTTTCTGCCTGTGTCCTGAATACAGCTGTGATACAGGTCTTCAGGATAGCACAGGAAGAATTCATTGGTACTGATGGATTTCAGCCTGAGACAGGTGTGCTGCTACATGGAGGAGAAACATTTCATCTACTTCAATTTCAGCAAGAAAAGGATGTCCAATGAGATAGTCTTCTCTCTGGTCTTCTGCATTGCTGACCTGATCAACCTCCCAACACCAGATGCAGGAACAGTCTGCTAATCCCCAAGTGCTGCATGAGTTCAAGGAACTGTAAGATTGGCTCATGAGACTGCTGATCTCCAGATCCCAAAACAGGTTTTCAAGCAGAGTTGCATTTGTGGGGTTCACAGCTGACACCAAATGATGTTCTTAGAGAAAAAACAAAAAGGAGTGCCATGAGTACACAGTAGAACTCTGGATACTCAGGCACAAGCCACTGCTGAGCTGTGGCTCCAAGAGCAGAATGTGCATCTCCAAGGAAAATGGAAGCCTTCATGAGCACTTGGTTGCAGCCAGCACACAGCATAACTTTTCTCTGATCTATTTATTTAATCTATGGTCTTAGTACTTCCTTTATTAGCATTGGGCTTTTTGCAATTGAACTCCTAGTTTTTATAGAGAGATGCTGTAATAGATACAACCACACTCAGAATTAAAAATGTTGAAACCAAATTATAGATCTGAGCTACAACCATGCAATCTTAGTGAGCTCCATAGCTTTGTCAGTGTGTGATATAAACAGATTTTAGGTTGAGAATGCCACAGAAGGTGAGAAAACAGAAAACTGCTTTGGTGTGGTAGATATAGCTGCAAAACAAAGTCCACCATTGCACAAACCACTGGCTAAATACTATAAACCATGCATTACAGCTCTGCTGTTGATATTCTGAAAATAATTATGATTGTGAGGTGTCAGAAAGATTCACTGCACCAATTATGCTCATCACCAACTGACAACCTACCTAGGCAAATCCTTTTAAAATCTGAGCCTCCTACAACACTAATGAGCATTAAAGAACAAAATATATGGCTCCCATGAGTCAGAGGCAAAGCATCATAGCTTACCACTGCTATAAACAGTAAATCTTTACATGTGCCTATTGGCAATGATGTTCCACAAATGTCAGCATAGGCTCTTGTTTTCCAACTTACATTTATAATGTGCAACCTAAAATCAACTGTACTAACGTAAAGAAGTGCACTTTATGCAGAGAACAAATTTTTTTTCTCGGGTTGGAAAGAAACAGAGGAATGTGAAGAGTTCCAGCATTTTCAAGAACTGAGAGTCCCCCTGAAGATATTTATATGTCTCTCTCAAGACTATACTGCAGTTGGCTTCCTGTGAAAGGTTTTACTCCTTTGTTTGTTGATGGGTTTTTTAAGCAGTGTTGACCATGGAACAGTGACACAGTCTCTGTCATATTCTATGCTGCAATGTAGCCATTTGTCACAATGGCATATGCGCTACAGGATCTCATTGAGGTGTCATGCCCTCAAAATCCATTCCTACTGCAAGAATGAGACACAATAAAACAAGAGTATGTGCTACTAGAGAAAGAAATTGCTTTGTTTGTCAGGACTGTTAAGAGCAGTAACTTCACTCAGAGGAGCACTCTCAGATTATTTTAGCACAGTTGTCACATACACAGATAAACCCAGTGAAATATAGTTTTCAGGATCATTATTTGTATAGCATTTCAAAATAATTTTTCTTGAACTAATGCTTTCATAAATGCCTGATAGTTGGAACTACTGGGTGCATCTACAGGTCACTCCAAATCTGAAGCTTAGAAAAATGTACCAATCAACTGTGTGCTGCTGTATGTGGAATACTATTTCATTAAAGACAAATTTACAAACAGCATATCACTAAGAAGAGAATTCCAATAGCATGCCAGAGAAAGAACAGGAGAAATATTTGAAAGATGTAAAAAATTTTAGATCCCTCCACTGAATTCCATTATATGGTCAAGAATAATGGAATTCCATTATACAGTCAAGTACAAACATACAGGGTGAAAGAAACCTATGCTATGCAGTGCGCTCTCCATGTGTCCAGCAGGATATATAGCTGGGAAGTAAGCAGGAGAAACTTGAAGTGCAACCTTAAAATGGAAAGCCTTGAAGTGCTGAGACAACCTTCCAGCATACAACAGAACACACTCATGCACCTCAGACCACCCTGAATGAACAAATATATATTCCATCTGTGAGCACTGTCTGTCCCACATACAGAATCTTACTCTTGTGTCAAATTTCTAAGCCCTTTGTTATGGACGCAATGGATGCAAATTGGAAGAGCATAGATTCAGGCTGGATACGAGAAAGGAGTTCTTCATGGTGGAGTTGGTGAGACACTGGAACCTGTTGCCCAGGGAGGCTGTGGATGCCCCCTCTCTGGTGGTGTTCATGGCAAGGCTTGATGAAGCATTAAGCAAGCTGGTCTAGTGGGAGATGCTCCTACCTGTGGCAGGGGGGTTGGAACTAGATGAGCTTCAAGGTCCCTTCCAACCCAAATTATTCTATGATTCTATCAGTGTAACTTATGAGTAAGAAATACTCAGGAAGAGCTTCTGCCTTTGGAATTGTACATTTGGAAAGGCACTTGGCAGGCTCTTCCTTATGAAATCATACTTGGGTAAAGGAGGTAGGTAAAAGAAAGAAAAAAACATAGCTATCAGAAAGCAGAAGAGAATTTGTGCCTTTTCTGTTTGACAACCCCTGGTACTTAGAGCTGAACTCTATCTGCTTTCCTAGTATCCCATCTGGCTTACCCTACCTCACAATAAACCACAACCATCAGTAAGGACACTGTTAATCCTGCCCTTCTGGTTGAAATGCAGGATGCCCCCATGACTTGTGATCAAAAGGAATGGAGAAGAGTAGTGTTACAGATCTCCACAGTAATGGTTGGAATAGACTTGCCAACACCCAATGTCTGTGATACAATTTGGCAAGTTTGGCAAGGTAATTTTCCAGTGAAGAGTTTGCAAGCTCTTGAGCAGTTAATGGAGTTACCTGTTGCTTCAAAACAGATGACAAATATGTCTGTTGGTTAGTTTGGCACAGTAACCTGGTTGCATATTTATACATGAAATGCATTCAAGAAGCAATGAAAACTAATAACATGGACCCTAGAAAAAGTATTTCCTTTCACAGCTTTGACATTTTTTGAGCTTGAATTTAATTGAATGATTTCCTGCACTTCACAAGTTAAAAAAAGAGCCTTCATATTTTCTGCTGTTGAATCCATTAGAGTGGCTCTGAGGAAGAAAGTCCAAATTCTGCTTCCACAGAAGCTAAAGTCCAGTGCAGCTCTGTATTCATCTTGCTCAAAAAATAAATTTCGTGTATCTCCACCCTATAAGTTCTGGATTACATTTTTCACAAGTTTTTAGACCATTGTAATTAAATAGTCCATCTCCTGTGTAACCTATCTTTTCACAGACATACTACTAAAGAGAGGTTTATAGTAGGTTTTACCTACCATTTGCCCAGCTGAAATACATTAATTAAGGCTTATAGACAAACACAATAATCCTACCATTTCTGTTCCTGGTGGACTATGTATTTGCACGAGTGATATCTACAGCTGGAACGTTAGTACTGTTGAGTGTAATATTCTATATATGAAGCAGTAGTCATATGCCCATACATCACATGTTGTCTGTGTTATATAAATATAATCCAAATCTTCATTCTGGGATATGCAGTGTTTGAGAAAAGGTAGCTTGGGAAAGGAAGGTTCATTGGGCAATAAATTTTCTTCAAGTCAAGAATGAAAAAAAAAAGTAGAAATAGTAGCTCTTGTGCTTTCCAAAAATAAAACACAGCTATCAGAACTCCCTGGCTATTTGACACCTCCTTTTCTCTGCAGTAATAAATACATCTAAGGAGGTTTCTATTTTGATCGTCCCCTCTGAAAAGCTCTCCACCTTCTTCAGTACAAGATTTTAAATCCCTTTTAAGATCACTGCAGTTATTCAATCTTCCTTACTGCATAGCATGCAAAAATGTATTTTCTGGATGAAAAAACAGCAGATCTTTTAGAAAACTATCCAAGCATTGTAATATTTTGAGATGTAGTTATCTTATGTAATCCATCAGGAAAAATAGACAGAAAGGAAGATATGAGGCACCTACACACATGTCAGAAGGGAAGAAAGTTAGTTTTGAGATCTTAACTAGTGAAGCATTCATGGAACAAGTTAAAGACCGTAGTGTGATGCCCTGGTTGCTCTAGGAGTATTGATCCCTATCACTCACCTCCCAGCAATGTCTTCCAAGCATCTAGCTATTTGAAGGTGCTGACAATTCCAGTCTGCTCTGAGTTTGCTTCCACATGGACAAGATAGGTGTTCAGTCAGAAAGGGGAAAATCCAAAAGTGATTACCACTGCCCTTCCTTTTCCTCTCTGACAACTAGAGACTGGGTCCAGGTTCTCCACCTTTCCAACAAAACTTTTTCAGTTGCTCCTGAAATGCTACATGGGAGTTTAATTTCCATTCTTCATTTCTGTGAGAGACACGCCGCCTGCAATGGTTTAACATTATAATCATTTAAACAGCACACTTTAACAGGAATGAGGGGGTGAGATTTGTCTTCTTAGTCTTTTTTGAGTTTAAAGAAGCTCTATTTGGTAAACAGGAGATTTACTGTGATACTTGTATTCAGAAACATAATTCACTGTAGCAAATCTGGAACTTGAATATTATCTTGCATTTTCTATTTTTTATTAATAACAAACTTCCATTCATGGTGGACTTAGCTGGCCTAGGCAGATGCAGTCTTGTTTATGCTGTGTTTCCCATTTTAAACAGCAGGGCCTTGATTTCTCAAATTGTGGGATCTGGAATTCACAGAATCTGCTCAGTTCAATAGCCTGACTAGATCAGTGTCCTTACTCACACCAGAGAACAGGTGCTTCTAAGAAGGGGACAGAATTTTTCAGTCAAGTGCAGTAGACTTTTTGTAAATTATACATTTCACACACAGATCCTACTCTTTTGATAAGGGTAATCTTTTTTCTTATTACACAGAAGCAATGAAATTCTTCATGTTAACTCCCATTTAGGTCATGATAAATGAAAACAGGATTTGGCCCAACACAGTTATCCAAGAGACAAAGTAAACTAAGTGATTAAATTCTACTTTGTGTTCTCTAGAGATTCTGGGAGATCTTTCCTTAAAGAAAAAGGGGAAAGAAAACTACAAAACCGAGTTGAACTTCTCAAATTTAAATCCCTCAGCTGTGAAGTAAAAAGATAAATTAATAATTATAAAAATGAGCAATACCTTCCTCAGCTGTGCCAAAAAACCTTAATTGATTCTCACAGGTGTAGCAGATAGAAGATTGAACCTAACATGTAAAATAAGAATTTTTGAGTTTTATGAAGTAGATTATTGTTTTTCACATGCATACATGTATGTGAAAAATAGCTTCAGAAACCCCAGGATGTATTAAAATGAGGATGACAGATCTTTCACTGTAGTATCTAAATGAACTCAATATGCTAAACTCATTCTGCTGAGGTACTATTTGAGGAAATAATGGTTTAACATCTTTAGCTAAGCTTCTCTGGCAGCTATTGACAAAATCTTCTTGTTAGAGCATGCCACTTGTGAAAACAGAATACTTCCCATCCTCAAGTGTTTTAAAAAGGTTGCTTAATTACTTAAACTATTTTTATTTCTAATTGGTACTTTCATGGAACGGTTATGGTACCTAATTGATTGAACATTAGTTCCATTTTCATTATGTCTGATGAGTTATTGATTGCCCTTTGCTTTCAGGACACTTAGGACTTTCCTGGTGAAGCACATAAAAGAATAAATACTCCAAACTTGCTGCATCAGTAACTGGTCCTAGCAGAGCTGTTGCAAGCTCCCATCTAAAAGATTCCTGCCATTGCAGTCCATTGATCTAGCAGTATGTGATGCATTTCAGTGCTGTAAACAGCTCCTGTGTTTGTTTGGTTTTTTAACTCTCCTCTCATGGCTTCAGTCTTTGAAAGAGGTAGGCTCAAAACTCAAAGAATTGACCCCTTTGGCTTTGTGGTATTCAAAACTAGAAACCTGCTGGCATTTTAGCTATGGTTGATCTCAGGGAGGTATACAAATCAAACCTAAGTTTTTCAAGAGCATAAAAATTTTCCTTAGGACTACATGGTAGTCTTTGAATCTTCTTACTGAGCTATTGTGCTTCAGTTCAATGGACAGTTTAAAGGCTTTACAAGCCACCTTTTAATTTCAATAACTTATTTTCCTTTCTGTCATCTCAGTTTGGTCAAATGAAGGTCAGCACACAGTGCAGGGGCCACAAAAAAAGTAAAATTAATATGTTTGTATTGTTTAAGCAAGTGAAAGAAGACTCTCTGAAGTGGTTCTGTTCTAAGCCTACTTAAGAAGATCAGATATTTATTATACAATTAGGAAATGCTTTGACATCACTATGAACAAATCATTAAATCAAATTTCTCCATAATACTTTGCATTATTTCACAGACAATCTCTGTGAAGTACCGAGAGTAAGAAAAAACCCCCAGATACTAGCTATAGGCACTATCTCAGAAGGGAAAACAATGCTGTTTTAACTGGCATAAAACCAGCAGATCCAAAGCCTGCTTCATCTTGGGCTTGTGATTAGACTTGATGATCTGAAAAGTCTCTTCAAACTTAGGTGATTATGATCTTATGATCTGCCAGTGTGTTATAGAGAACTTGCAGAGAATGGAGGGTGTGGCACAACTTCTCTGTATTGTGCTCATCCTTTACTAATACAGGGTAGGAAGGTAAGTGACCTTAAGCAGTAGAGAATCCAGCTTATAGAGCAGGTTTGGGCAAATGATTCTTCTGTTCTAGTATCTGCAACAATTTTCTATTACAAGGTTTTTACAGAAGCATGATGTCCTACAGTAGACATCAAGAAGCCTTGATTTGCACAACCAGTTTTGAAAGCCAGACCTATCCCCTGAGCAACTCTAGGCAGGGAGACTGCATCTGTGATGAGAAACTGAATGTACAGAGCACAGCAAGCAAATGACCAGAGAGTGAAGTCATTGGTAGCTTTTGTCCCAGACTGGCAAGCACTCTCCAAAACAGACAGAGATCAGGCATATTTTGGGTAATAGCATGGAGCAGTAACTTCTCTCTCAGCAACACAGAAGTGGCACCTCTAATTTGAAGAATAGAAAATCTAGCTTTCTTGGCAGGGCATGTACTACTTGGCCTGAGGGTTAGGGAATAGTTTCTGGCCCATTTCACTTGCTAGCAAAGACCATGGACAAAAATTCTCTAATGCGTCTGTACTATTTTTGAAGCCCAAGTAGATATTTCAGTGCTCTCCTCTGTGATTGCACCAGATGAAGTAGTGCTTCTTCAGTACCTGTAGGTGAAGTTGGGACACATCATTTAGGAAGGAGATAGGAGGAAATTCTGTCATGACTGCTCTAGAAGCTCCTCAGGAGATGGGAAACATAGTAGCTAACATGAGTGACCAGAGCTGAAGCAGAGGAATGTTCACTGGAAATCAGTTCCAGGACTGATCCTACAATTGTCTGGAATAAAATGCTTCAGAATAAGACAGCCCACAAGGAAGGAGGCTGTATCCGTGCCTGAAACCACTGAGTGAGGTTATTTAACCTGAGCTCTTGTTACAGTAACCAGATTTTACAAAATTTTCTTGACTGGATGTATCCTTGGTAGAGTGTCTCTCTTGTGGAGTAAGTGGTGGGTGTCCAGCACTCCCTGCTGACACATTGATGTCCCAGCGCACCACCCTGAAAGCATTTCCCATAGTTCTTATCTGTATATATGGAGACCAAATTCCTGACACCTTTCCTGACATTCCCAAATTAGTTCTTGGTAACAGTTGTTACAGAAGTGCTCCACATCTATGCAGATAGAGCTATCTAATAGATCAAATGCCCATAGATGGTGCTAATGAACACATAACTATACCCCTGAGCTTCACAAGACTGATCTAATGTTTTGCATGCACAGCAAATGGCTTTTCATTATGCGCTGTTAAATAGGTAGATCCACGTCAAGGCTTCCTGTTATTTTTACTTTATGTGCAGAAATCTCTTCAACAGCACATTCATGATGTCTTTCCTTTTTTTTTATTTTAATTTTTGGCATATTAATGATTTTCCATGTGCAGATATTACAATTTGTTTTGCGGTCTAAATTCAAGGTCTAATTTCTAGAGTTGCTTGGTACCATCAGTCTTACTAAATCTGCCGTGTCTAATTGGCAGTTTATGAAAGGAACTAAGTAATTTCTATCACCCCTTTCTTATGATACTCATCTACTGTGTTGCTGGAATATTTGAACTTTGGTGAGGCACATGCACATGTTAGCTTTTTTATACATATTTCTGCTTCCCAAGTTCTAAAATACTTATCCCAACACAGAAAACTTTGAGTGAGCAACAGAGATTGCAATATGAAAAAATTAAGCTATAGAGAAGACAGATGATTTCTAGTTTGTAGCTGGTTATTTGAAACAGGAATTGTTGTGTAAGTACTAAAGTCTGCATTGTTTGTGTTTATAGTCCATGCTATATTGTTGCTGAGCATCATAGATATGACATGATTATGTGACTGATTTGTTCCTCTTCTATTTTCATACTTATAAGGGTTCACTAACACAGGATGACTGTCACAATCAACACAATGCAGTAGTGGAATGAAAAACACAACTATAAATTTATGCAAATAATGTGATTTTAAATAGGCCTAATCTAGAAACAAACCTCTTATTATTATTTAGCTTTTACAGTAAGTAATATTCAACTAAGAGTTCTCAGCATGTTACTTTCTGCCAAAATCTCCTAATATAAGGCCAAATAATTTGATGACTATAAACTGTTGCAACCAATGAATGATCAAGATGTGACTAAAAGGAATATAACATTAATTTTCTACTCACAATATGGTTACTATTTTCTGCAACATGAAAATATCATCATTCAATGTCAATACCAGTCCAACAGATATATCATCAAAAACAGCCTTGTTCTGGAGGAGGCTGGAACAATAAAGGAGAAGTAACCTAATATAACTTCTGTTCTGGTATAGTCAGACTACTAGTGTCTGAAAATATTTATTCTTCCACTTGGTACTTGAATGAATTTCTCTGAAATCCTTCTACATATCAATGAAATTAAACTTTTTTTCTCTCAAATCGTGTCTCCATGTATCCTATAGTAGGACACCCACCATTCAGAAGTTATTTCTTTTACTTTATCTTTTGTTTAGCCTCTTTTGTATTTTCTGGTCCAGTTTATTTCTCTGAGATATGCCTGGGTCAGTCCACAAAGAAAAGGAAGGAAAGAATTCTTCTGCTGCAGGTGGCAGAACAAGTTTCATGAGATAAGGCTGAGAAGGGAATGACCAGGCCTGTTAATTTTTAAGGGAATCTGAGGAGCATACAGAATGCTTTAAGGAGCATTAGCCTTCTGAAAAAGGTTCTGAATCACTATGAAGGGAATTTGGATAATTGCACCAGCTCTTACCACTGCCATGCTTTCTGAGACAGGTCAAGAAGAAATGCTAATAAATAAAGGATTTCTCCACTTGCCAGTTTTGGAGTCTATGACCAAAGCTTCTGCAGACTTTTATATGCGGCATTACCCACTCAACTTTACTGAACAAACTTTGATGAGAAAAGTGATAGAAATAACAAACAAAACCCTTAGTGTCAGTAACCATAAAGAACTTTTCACATAGTCTGCCTTCTATCCAGAAAGCCTCTCAACAGAGAAAGTTTCCTCTGGTTCTGAGTTCAACTGTTGTACTTGTACAAAGATAAATGGTGTTTTAGAAAAACTTTTAACTGTTTTTGAATCATCACACTATATAATATTCTTTTGAAGACACTTCAGACTTGGCTACATCTAGTGTTAAATGCAAAGTGGTGAAGCACAGTATCTGGACTTATAAATAAATTATTTCCATTGAATCTTTGAGATTATGGTTAAAGTTCCATTTGTTGCCTTTGAAACTGGGATGCAGAATGCAGGTTAATAAAATCACATCAATCACAAAAAATTTATCACAAAGCTAATTTACTATATGAAAATAGGTATCTTTCAACAGCAATTTAGACCAAGGCAAGTTTAATCAAACAAAAATGTTTTGAAACATTTTTCCCTGCTCCCAAACCTATCATTATAATCAAAACTTCTGTTCAAAATATTTCGTGACAAATGTAAATCAACAAAAATATTTAAGAAAGCATCAGATTTTTCATTAATGTCATCAGATCTTCAAAGTCCATAAAATTATTGTAACTACTTTAAATGATACTGAAGATAAGGGAAGGAAAGGATTATTTTTAGGAAATGTTGCTCAACAGTGACTATTTCTACTTCATTAGTTACTACACAATGAGCTATCAAATGAAATAATTTTCTTCCATAAAGAGAGACAGACTTTAATGACTGTGAAAATACTGAGCAAACAGTATCATTCATATTTATTATGAAATTTGATACAGTTACAGGTTTTGGAAGATTTGTGAATAATCCTGTTATATTATCATTCAGCATTTACAATGGTTGATGCTGGCTAGTAGGCCAATTATGGCTTTTTTTCCAACACTGTCTTCATTCACAACATCTTTTTTCATCAAAGACATCCATCCTACATGCTCATGAAATGAATATTGGGATATGCTGACTTCTGCAACCAAAGGCACACAATAAAGAGGAATTAATGAAATGTGGCTGAGGCTGTCAATGTAAAAACAGTTGTGTAAATGGAAAACAGTTTTGGAGTGTGAACCTGAAGTGAAACGTTGGAATTTTAATTTTTGTTGCTCTTTCTCTAAAATACTTTCATCTTAATCATAACATATGACTAACGGTTAATGAATGCATAATTTGAGCTTCTTTGCATCTGTCCCTGTAGCCTTGCCATGCAATCTTTCATATTCTTACATTCCTTTTGACAGCAAAGTTTCAGAAAAACCACAGCTCTACAACCAGAGTCACAGGCAACCCAACAGTCACCAACCTGCACAGAAGGCAGACAAATAGCATGGGTGGTTCTGCCCTTGAGTCTGGGCAAGATTTCTATGAAGCCAGTGGTCTGCAGCTACAGAACAAGAAAGAAGAGTAATCCGCACCACACAATGTCCTGTGTGACTAGCAACTGCAGCTCTAACCTCATGGAAGAAAACATCTGAATCTTGGATTACATAAAATCTTTTCCGTTTTATAAACCAAAATAAGAAAAATTTTGAGAACTAGAATATTTTTTTATTATAATGCAGTAAGTAAATCTCTAAAAGACATCCACCTTCACAGTGACGTATGACATGGATCAAAGAGAAGAGACATTTGGAGCCTAATAAATTGGATAAGATAAAAAAATTGCAAAAAAGTTAAGTGGCCCAAGGATAGCGGTACTTAAGTGATCAACTAAAGAACATGATTTGGGGAAAAAAAACCTGAATGAGCTTCCCGTCTTAATTTTTAAAAGAGTCTTATTGTCAAGGTGCAACTGAGGGCAGGAAAAGTGAGAAGAAAAAGCCCAACAACCACCAGAACTCAACTACACCCTTCTTACTTCTGAAGAAATAGTGCAGTGAGTAATTTTGGTTTCAGCTGCATTGATATTAAAGCAAATACAAAAGCTTAGTAGTAATTGTACAAAGATTTTATATTCTCTGCGTGCATGGATTTTTTTCATTTTATTTCATATATAATTTATGACAAGCTGCAGAGCATTTACTGAGTTAATACACATATTTAACACAAATAAAAGAAGTAGTTTTAGTTAAAAGGAGAGCTATTTCATCTTCAATTGAAAAGGTGATATCCAGTGGATGACTGGTCACCTTTTCTTGCATGCTGTTTGCTTTCTTTCCTGCCATAAATCTTATCCACGGAGGGAAAAAACTAAGTATACCATTCTATCTATTTTTAAATTTTCTTTATTTTGTGATTCAAAAACTCCTCTATTATGACTCAGAAGATATATTAGAAATAGATTTCTTTTTTTTCCCCCATATCAGTAGCTTCTCTGGCTATAAATAAATACATTACCACAAACTGGAAAAAGAATTAGAACCTAAAACTTCGCATACGTCACCTTTTCCAACATACGTTAGATTTCATTGCTGTTAGATTTATTTATCTACAAATCTACTCCTGCAGTTGGTGGCTGTTGCACCGAGTTGCAGCAAGGAAATTAATTTTGGAATACACTATTTTAAGCCATTTATACACTTCTACAAAGAAGTATCATGGAACCTTTGAGTTACTAACAAATGTCATCCAGATGATTGTGGGTTGCTGAGATCCTTCCATAGAGCTGCCACTGTCAGTGTTTATAAATCATCAGACTCTATACCTTGCCTGTGGAGAAACTGAAACTAGGGAACTGCAGACTGTCCCAAAGACACTTCATCTTGCATATAAATCAGAGATTTTTTACACTCTAGAATGTGAAACAACCACAAGTTTGTTGGTAATTTGGTAGGTTTCAACACGTAGGTCACTGCAAGATTTGGTTCCAGACGGAGCATATTTCCTCCAGAAGAGAGCAGTCCAAGAGCTAGAGCATAAGAAAAAACTTTAAGATATGAACAGTGTAGTGAGAAACCATAAGTATAGAAAATATCTAACAGGCTATCTATCTTTGCAAAAATAAGCATGCAAAAAGTTTTAGACACCATAATATTACAAGTTTTCTATCTGTGGGACTGATCAGATCATTTTCTCAGTGTTGCACTGGAACAAGGCAACTATTTTAAGAACAGACTTCAAAGTTACTTGGCTATCCTAGTTACAGAGCCATCATTCCTTTCTTCAGTGGCAACTGAATTACTTAGAGTAGCACTCATTTTACTTCACAGACAAGTTGCTCTGAAGTCAAGATGTGTAAAGACATTAGACAGTGGCCCTTAAATAGTCTCTGTAGTACATTACTAAATGGTGTGCCTCTTGCAAAACACCCTCACAATTATAGTTTTTCACATAGCTCCTTTTTTCAAATGCATTATCCCTCAGGGAAATCTTATTTTGCTAGCCCACTGATAAAAGCCAGAAGTCCATAACAGAGCACCATTTTCAGGAATCTAAATGATAATGAAAAAGCAAAATGTGAAGTGACCACATAGATTTCCTAAAGCTCACACACACATTATTCTGTTTCTTCTAGCTCAAATTTTTTTGCCTAGGAAAGAAAGCACACGTGACATCCACCATGTATTTACTCATCTCTGCAATGTCACCATTATTTTGACAGCAGCACAATATCACTATGACCTATGGGTTATAGGATAGCACAATGCTAAATAGCTTAAGGACTGTAGAGGAAATAATAATGCCAGGGTGTAAGATCTATAAAGAAAAGAAAAATAAAACTGACAACTTACTTATTCTGAAATTTCTTGGCTTAGGACTAAACTGTCATTAAACCTCAGAAAAATAACAAAAATTACTAAGCTATGTTCTACAGTGACTCTAGTAAAATCCTACTTTTTATGATCTGAAGTTCTATCCAACCTTAGGTTACACGACACATAATGTAAAAACTCTCAGTAATCAGGGGAGGATGAGCCTTTAAATTGAATGTAAAGACTATTCTCACTATCGAACACTAAAATATCAAGCGAAAGAATTACAATGATCTTCTTGGAAGTTTCTGGTCAAGGGCTTCTTCTTGGATTTTGTTTCCTTTTACTGATGGAAATTTTCTATGTATTTTCATACACAGCTAGTCTTGCTGTTTGTCAGGCTTGTACCTCCCTCTTACCAGCTTTCTGGGGCCCAAAGGCTTGTTCCCAGTAAACATTACGGCTGAAGGAGAAGGGCGTCCTTTTCCCACAAACTAGTATAGCAAACTAGTATAGCAATCTAGTATAGCAATCTGAGGAAACTAAATAAGAACCACCTGGCCTTCAGAGATCATCTAGCAATTTTTCCATCCCCAGTACATATACTTCTTTCCAAAGCTGAAACACTTAATACTGCCTTAGAAGAAAGCATCTAGAATGGATTATTTCTTTTTCTGTGCACTTTATAGGTCTCATATAATCTTATATTGACACTTGCCCCACAGTCACAAGACTAAACAGGTTGAATTTCCCTTCTTGCAAAACTATTACCTTGCACAGCAGCTAGTTTTCAGCATTTAGATTTATTAAAGTAACAGTTTGTAGGATAATAATGCAGAAATTTTGTTGTGTCCACCATTAAAAAGCTCTGTGCAGTCTTACAGTTCCTTTTGCTCTCCACTTCACCTATTTAGTACTAGCTTGTTCCTCAAATTTCTTGTGATACAACCTAAAATACTCAGAAGCAAATAAACTTACTTCTACTTAAGCAATTGGTTAATCTATTACTATTTGGGTCAGTGTTATTCCTGTTAATTGATCTTAAGAACAATAAGGAGATAACATGTCAGTTGCTGAAGCAGGCATTACTGGACAGCACCAACAGCTGAACAATTCAAAATCAGAAACCTGTGCCTGACGTACATTGGGATGCAGAGAGAAGAGCTGTTGAGCTCTGCAAGTGAGGATTTACCTTGGAAGAAAGATACGATGAGACTTGTTGGAATGAAGCTGTGAGAACAGCAAACTGTGCCAGGAGCAAGATCTAACAGAAACAAGAAGGACACCTGGTAATTGCGTAAGATAACGTGGATGTTTTGGCAGTAGGACGTAGGGTGGAAAATAACTGCTTTATGCTATGAAAACAGTAAAAGTATTGGGAGACATAGATAACAGGTGCTATATTTCCTAACTGTAGTTCTTCATAAAAGACTGTGTAAACTATCTGCTGTTACAGCTATTTTTTGCCACTACAAAGCAATTTCTACCAGTTAATTCAGAATGCAGAAGAGTGAATTCTTTAGGGAACAGTGTGACCAAAATTGCACCCATCAGGTAAGAATTTTACAGTTGACCTTTTTGTAAGCAAGACTGAGCCCCATAAAACAGAACCTTTTAGCTTTCCCTCCATTTTCTCTGACTGGGTCAGTTCCAGCTCTCTGTCACCTGCCTTGCATTTTGTCCACAAGGCTGGTAATGATTATGAGTCAAGAGAAAGAGATAGACAAACAAAACATTTGCCTTCTGACCCCTAGGATCCTCCACACGAATCCTGGCAGTGTCTGAAAATTACTTCTTGTACTGAGAGTCCACACTGTTTTATTCACATTAAGCTATCTTGTTCACAAATATTTTAATGGCATGGTCTCATGTTTTGGTACCTGCCTATCTCTAGCTAATAATGCTGGCTGGCAAATTTTAATTTCATTAGAGATATCACTGTAGTACATGCTAAATGAGCATTACCAAAAAGTAGCACCAGAGTGCATGAAGTTATTAAATCATTACTCCCCAAGTCTCATGATGATTACTGTTAACAGGGCAATCAAATCCTGCTGTATTGTTCCTTAACTATTTTCCTACTTAGTGGGTGGCATAAATTTTCATTAAATAAAGACTTGTGGATAGAAGACAAATGTAATCAACATTAATGACCTGAAGAATAATTGAAAATCCAATCTCAGTGACCACCCCACCCTGCTATTAAAAAGCACAATCATTAAAAAAATGCTAAACTAACTCCATTTTGTCCCTCTATGTGTTTGTAGACAATCATTCACATTCTCTCCTCATTGTTATCTCTCTTTTTCTAGTAAAATTAATTCAGTATAATTAGAATAAAATACATTGCATGAGAAAATAAAATTTTGGCATTGGCTGCTTCTGATAACACCCCAAGAAAAACCATTATACATTCAACATGCATTCATTATACATTACCATTTTTGCTAACTAAACCACTTTGTATGGAACTAACTTAGCCACAGAGTGCTATAATTACATTCCCCTCACCTAATCAGTATTTTCCAATCCTATAAATGAGGCAAAAAAAGGGTTATTGTTCATGTTTAAATAAAAAATTCTGAGGCAAAACCCCACAATTGTTTTTTTTAAGCTCACAATATACAACATTCCTTTCTGGGATTATATGCATTTTTGGTTTTTTTCCCCTTACCTTACAAGAACTCACCATAAAAACCTGATGTTTTATTCTTATAATAAAAATAAGACTCCACAAGACAAAACAGAACCAAAGTCAAACCCAATATGGAAGTAATTTCAATTTCACCATGAGACAACTGACTAGAACTTCATATACTTCTTCAGTTTAAAGTATCAGGAATAGTCTACTTAGAAATTCTAAAATGTTTCAAGACTGGGAACTAGCATGGCAAATATTTAAAGCACCTGAGCTTTTCTCCAGATAATGACATCTGAGACATAATGTCAATCCACTAATCAACTACTACTTCTTTTTTTATAAATGGGAAAATATTGTCTTTCCAAGAAATTCAACACAGTTGCCTTCCTCCCTCACTCTTATCTCTAAGCAGGCAGATGTTCCTGAATTAATATATGCATCATTGACCATTTATTCTTTAAGAAATATGTTTTGTAGTGTTAAACAAAATTACTCAGTGGAACATGTAGTACAGTTTAATGATTTTGGTGACAATGGATGAGAAAAATAATTACTTCCATTGCTACAGGATTTTTTTCACATTAGGTTGTTTGTTTTACTGTAGATGGCATTACCATCTATTCTTTAAACTCTTTTTCTTTCACTTGCAGATAAGAATGATGCAATACATACAATCACAGTACTGGCAAACCTCCTTGAATTTAAAATATACTGGTCTAGCCAATAATCTTAATGTTGACCCAGAACTAAACAAACTCAAAAGATCTCATTCCAATTAAATCAATGTCTTTTTTTCCAGTGCTTAAGGATTAAGAGTTTAATGATTAAGAACTAAAGTGAAACAGTAGTGGAAGATAAATAGCTGTGGAAGAAAAGGAACACAGGAAGCACTGTTTTATTCTGAACTTAACAAAATTTACACCAATTATAGATACATTATGTTGATTTTTTTTTCCCTCCCCATTTAACCTGCCTTCTTTATGAAGAGATATGCTGTGTATAATCACGTATGTATTCATTTTGGTCTGAGCAACGCAGGATATTCAAGCAGTAACACTTTACACCTGGTTTTGAGGAACTGAAATTGTTATGCAGAAAGAAGAACTATAAAATCAAAAATACTGTTTACATTTACAAAGTTTATGCCAGGAAAAATAAGTACAATAATATTTAAACAACTAATACTAAAAGGACAAGGGCTTCTTGGAACTGTTCACAGAAACAGTCAAAATGCTATAAAAATACTGCAATCTGAAATGCTACTTGTGCATTGCAAATGTAAACATTGCTCTTGCTTATATAGTATGCCATTCCTAAATCAAATACACTGGGCTATTATTCCATTAATCTATTTTTAAAGAGGAAATTAGCATCAAAACCACCAAAAGACACTGATGGCACAATGCAGTCTACATTCAAGATTATTCTAAAATCCTTGTGTTAATGTTCTGCATCTGACTTTAGTGTTGAACTTTTCATGGACTATTTTATCAGTTACCTGTCATATAAAGACCCCGTTTGCTGTCTGCACAAGAATCTCCCAGCTGTAAAATATCACTATGTGATTTAGTATTGAATCCAGTCCTTCATTATCCTTTCTCCATAATTGTATTTTTCTGCTTCTCTCTGTGACAATATATATTTGCTTGTTTTTAGAATTCAGGTAATTCCAAACAGTAGATTAATTGCTTTGTTTTCTCTGCAGGGGTATGATACTTACAGAGAAATGGAACCCACATAGATCCACTTCTGTAAACTCTAAAGGGAAACGTAGTAGAATAAGTCAAGAACATATTAATATCTCTTCCTTCTGGCATATTTGGATGTTATCAATGGAATTTTCTTTCCAGCACGTGGCATCATTAGGATGTATCTAGCAGACTGTAACACAAATCACATCAAAGCAAAAGGACTTAACATGAGCCAGCAGTGCGCTCTCGCAGCTCAGAAAGCAAATGGGATCCTGGGCTCCATCAGGCGAGGGGTGGTCAGCAGGGATAGGGAGGTGATTGTCCCACTCTACTCGGCTCTTGTGAGGCCCCATCTGGAGTACTGTGTCCAGGTGTGGAGCCCTCAGTACAAAAAAGACATAGAGACTTTGGAAAGGGTCCAGAGGAGGGCCACGAGGATGATCAGGGGGCTGGAGCACCTCCCCTATGATGACAGGCTGAGGGAGTTGGGCTTGTTCAGCCTGGAGAAGAGAAGGCTGCGGGGTGACCTCATTGCAGCCTTTCAACACCTGAAGGGAACCTACACCCAGGAAGGAAGTAAACTCTTTGAAAGGGCTGACAATAGCAGGACTAGGGGAAATGGATCCAAGTTGAAGGAGGGAAGATTTAGGTTGGATATTAGGGGGAAGTTCTTTACTAGGAGAGTGGTTAGGTCCTGGAACAGGCTGCCGAGGGAGGTTGTGGATGCCCCGTCCTTGGAGGTGTTCAAGACCAGGCTGGACGAGGCCCTGGGCAACCTCATCTAGTAGATGTGTTTGTTAGGTGGCCCTGCTAGACAGGGGGGTTGGTGTTACATGATCCTTGGGGTCCCTTCCAACCCAGGTCATTCTGTGATTCTGTGTGTGTGATTCTGTGATCTCAGATGTTTCACAGGAACCATCTATATGCATAATTGTACACATACAACACCATCATTGTTTAATGTCCATAGGCAGCTAAGCACGACACAGCAGCTTGCTCATTCCCCCACTCAGTGAGATGAGTGAATATGCAGGGTAAAAGTACAACTTATGGATTGAGATAAAAACAGTGCAGTACCTGAAGAAAAGAAAAAGATGGAGAAAGAAAGCAAAGCAATAAGAAGACCAAACCCGAGAAAAGTAGTTTATTTAAAAAAAACTATACTGCTCACCTCTAACTGATGGTGACTAATACCAAGCATAACCAAGCATAAGCAGCCATGACCAACTTCCAACTCACTGTAGTTTTATTGCTAAGCATGATACACTGTGGTCTGGGACATTTGTTTGGTCATTGGAGCAAGGCATACTGGCTGTGTCACTTTCCATGGTTTTGTGTTCCTCTCACTGGTGGTGCAGAGTGAAGAGCAGAAAAGGGCTTGGTGCTCTGTAAGCACTGCTCAGCAGTAGCTTAAACATTCCTGTGTTATCAACACTGTCTTTATTGTCAACGTAAAACTTATCAACATACAAGCAACTTGTCAAAAAAACAGTATAAATAGAAAATGTTATGATAATGAAACCAAAAAGGAGAGATCAGTCTAACAACTACCACGCCTAGCTAAATCTGCATCAATTCAGGCACTGACCTATATTTCAGTAACAAATATACATCACTGTAGCCTTAAAATTTACCAACAGGGTGCTGCAAACACCATATCTGGATTGGAAGCCAGTACTGGCTGTTTGTTTCACATAAGGAGAAATACCACACTGGCCAAACCCTGCTGTGATAAAATCATAGAATGATGTGAGTTGGAAGGAACCTTAAAGCTCATCTATTTCCAGTGCCCCACTGGCCTGGGAAGGGACACTTCCTACTAGACCAGATTGTTCAAAACCCTATCTGGTCTTGTCTTGCCTTTGTCCAGAGAAGAGCTTTTATGGGTTCTCTGGGTAGCTTCTTTCAGTGTTTTATCATTTTCACAGTAAAGAATTTCCTCCTAATATCATCTAAATTTACTCTCTTTCAGTTTAAAATTGTTATTCCTTGTCCTATCACTCCACTTCCTGATAAAGAGTGCCTCCCCATCAACACTTGTCCGTCAGACTACCACAGACCTGTCAAAACCATGTCATCTGAGATCCACTGCATTCCCTCTGCTTCACATACAGTGAAATCAAATGGAAAAATTCCTCTTGGCTCCTGTAACAGTTCAAGCCCTGAGTAAAATTAGCTCTAGATATCATGAAGCCAAATAAACATTGACTCCAACACAGGCACATTAATAGCAAGCTTTGGTGTGTGGATGTACTTCACAGACCTCTTTTACTTCATTATATACTTGCTTTTAAGGTTCAGATAAAGTATATACAACAGCAATGCACACATGACCCCATTAACTGCCACGTTTTTTATTTTAGTGTATTCTTTGTTTGTGTTCTTCACAAATACTCGTTGCTCTCACTTCTCACTTACTTTAATAGTTCATATTATTTCTCTTGAAATTCTCTTGCATGTGTCAATTTCTGAGACCAG
Organism: Turnix velox; assembly: GCA_013400935.1. Lineage (NCBI taxonomy): Eukaryota > Metazoa > Chordata > Aves > Charadriiformes > Turnicidae > Turnix > Turnix velox. The sequence continues at coordinate 127,149 of VZTY01016450.1, read as the reverse complement.
TCAAGAGTACCGAGAGTATGTAAATTAGGTCCAAGAGAATATAAAAAGAGATTTCTCATTTCTCTGTGAGATTTAGAAGAGATAAGGAGAAAAGTGAAAAGATCCTTCTGGGTATCTGCAGTACCAAGGTAACTTTTATGATGATTAAAATAGATTAGCCTCTTAATTCAAGGTGTGTTTTATTGTGCACACAGCTGTTCTAACAGATTGTCTTTCTCAGCAAAACTGGAAAGAAGCTAAGATCCAGATATTTTAAGTGAAATTCCACTTTAATTATTTCTTAATTAAGAGAACATTGTTCAATTAAATAAAATTACACTGTGAGAAAATGGGATCAAATGGCTAAAGAGATCAAAACACAGCACTGAAAGGGATTTTAGAAGGATATGCCAATAGACAAAATGCATTGAAACAGGTTTAAAGAGGACAAGACAGAAGACAAGATCTATCAGGTGGAAAAGCAGTCCTTTTGGCTTATTGCAATTCTGATATTAATTATAAATGGCAGGTCAGCTCTCAGCCAATTCTGTGAATTGGAGCACACTACCCTTTATTCAAAGTATCTCTGTTGTCAGAATTTTCCTTTGCAAGATTACAACACACAAAACAAAGGAATTAATAGCAGGAAAGGTGCATAAAAACTTCACCCATAACTCATGATGAGGCAAATCACTATTTATTAAAATAAAATTTTTCCTCTAAGAGATTCAAATTCTTGAACATTTCAGAAAATGGTGAAGGGTTTTCACTTGGCATTTGTGGAAGTTATCAAGTGCCATTATTTTCAATGAGACTTAATATTGGTTTAGTCCATCTTATGCAGATCTATTTAGTGAAACAGTTGCTGCTGAGTATTCAGTGTCTAGATTATATATGTTTAAAATCTTTTACCTGAAATTAGTCCTATTTCTGTCCTATTGAGTTAAAATCTGTTAGATGTCAGAGAAAATTATGAATGTTTCTGAAGAACAGTTTTTGATTCCTTTTCATCCAGCAGTCCATATGCTTTAAGACCATAGTATAGGAAATTATTTTGAGAGATTCAGTGCTGAATCACATTTCTGATCTGAACTAAAATGCTAGTGAGGGCATATTCTGTGTATTCTAGTTTATATTTAAGAAAGTATGCGTAATCCTACTGGTAAAATGCAATGACTTACATACAAGGCTGGACGTGTTAGCAAATATAGACAATAGATATTACCCAAAACTAATAATGAATAAACCTCTAAAGATTCATAGGAATATTCAACCAATCCCAGAAGAGGACACACTGATTCTACTGTGTCTGTAGAAATAATCTAAATTAAGTCATGGAGTCAAATAAGAGGCTTGAACCTTTGAGGGGAGCAGAAGAGTTTAGATGTTAATTGTGAAGAAAGAAAACAATTTGCCAGCTGCCTTTTAAAATGTACTTCAGTATTTTTCAATATACGGGGGTTTGTTCATTGCTAGTAACCCACTGTGGACAGAACCATAGGATTCAATTCATAAGACTTCTCACAAATAGAGTCTCATGTGTTCCTGCAGCTACAGTGAAGTCCTCTGTAGGAATTGCAACCATTTTTGATGAAAATTGCTAAGAGACTTGTCCAGAAAACTAATGTGCTGACACATATTATTTAATCTGCAATAGAGATTTGGAGAATCTTTATAGTGAAGTATAATGAATAAAAAGAATAATTGTGAAATTAATTATACAGCTCTATTAGAAAAGCGTCTGTGGAAAAATAGGAGTGCAGAGCCCCTTGCATTACAAAGGAGTATGTGGGTCTGCATCAGAAGAGTTGTGGCTAGCAGATCAAGAGAAGTGATTCAAACCTATTATTCTTGGAAAAATCTCAGCAACAGACTGTTTTCTCCAGTAGCTACAAGATCACCTCAAAGAAGTGGAGGAGTCCAGCGGTAGACTTCAGCAGTGATCCAATGGCCCTTGAGAACACTCTGATAGGTCTACAACTCTGCTTACCAAACCAGGCAAACATTAAAGAATGAAAAATAAAGCACTCAAGGGACCTGCAAATGTTGCTGGTGTTACCTTGACAATATAAGTTAAACATTCTTCTGGCAGATACTCCAATTGGAGATTTCTAGTTCCTTATCATGATGCTCAAAGTAATACATCTTAAACATATATTTCTGTCTTAAGTGCAGGAAAAAATTATTGTGTATCCTATCTTATATCTTCACTTCTTTCTTCATATTCAGTAATAACAAACCCCAAATCCTCACATATTTCTGTTCTAAGGCTTCACTGTTTACATATTTTAGATTGCTTGCCCACACTTACCATCCTTCAGTACCTGGGCTTTGGAGATTAAGAAGAAAATGGTACACATGAAAATCACATCTAAGAAGACCATACTAAATTCTTAGAAGACTGTTTCAAACTCTATTATCCACTGCTGTTGTTTCAAGTGGGCACCAGTGACGCAGTCATGAGCAGTTTGAGGGGTATGAAGAAAGAACAGAACCCTGAGAGAAGTCGAGGACCCTTATGCAGGTAGTTTGTTTCTTCATCAGTCCTCCCAGTCAACAGGAATGGATTTGAAAGTGTCAGTAAAATCTGTCAAATGAAAAAAATTACTATAGTTCTGTAGTTACAGCAAAGGATTCAGCTACATATAGCATGGGAGCTGATTTGAGAAATCAGGTCCTCTGAGGCCAGATGGGGTTCAACTGTCACAGAAGTGGACAAGCATCCTTGACCAGAGGTTACCATGCTCATGAAGAGAGCTGGAAGAGGAGAACCCCAATCCATCTCGCTTCTATCAGTTTGATAACAGTTCCAGAAAGGGGTGCCCATAGCCTGAAGGAGAGAACCTGCAGTACAGCACAAAGTAATTCCACCCACACAAGCTAGTTAGTCACCTTCACCGGGAGGTTCAACTTAAATGTCTCTATGCAAATGCCTGTAGCATGTGGGATAAACAGTAAGAGTTAAAGATGTGTGGACCTGTGAACCATGGTCTTACTGGCATCATGGAGACATGGTGGGGTGGTTCCTATGACTAGAGTGGAACAACACAGGCTCTTCAGGAAGGAAAGGCAGGAAAGATGAGGCAGGGATGTCACCCTCTATGTCAGTGACCAGATGGAGTACATGGATCTCCATGCGAGGATGGATGAAGAACCGAGAGCTTACAGGTAAGAGTTAAGAGGTGGTTAGGGACATGTGAGATTATTATGGGGAACTGCTATAGGCTACCTGCCCAAGAAGACCAAGTGGATGAGGCCCTTTATGGGTGAATAGAAACAGCCTCATGTTTACAAGCCCTGGTCCTCTTGAGGAACAATAAAGATAACACAGCAGGGCAGAAGGAATCCAGGACATCCCTGAAATGCATTGATGATAACTTCCTTCTCCAAGTGACAGAAAAGCTAAGGAGGAGAGATGTCATACTGGATCTTTTTCTGACAGCAAGGAGAGGCTGGTAGAGAATGTAAAGCTCAAGAGCAGCCTTGACAGCAGTGATCATGATGGAGTTTGAGAACCTTGGGGTACTGAAGAGGGCAGACAGCAAGCCCACTACCCTAGACTTCAGAATATAAAACTCTGGCTTCTTCAGGGATCTGCTTGTCAGAGTACCATGGAATAAAACCCTGGTGAGAATAGAGTCTGAAGAAATCTGGATGACCAAGCCTCACCTTCTCCAAGCTCAGGAGCAATGTATGCCAACAAAGAGGTGAATTGGGCAAAAATTCCAGGAAGTCTGCATGGTTGAACAAGGAGCTCCTGGACAATCTCAGACAGAAAAAGGAAGCCCATAGAGTATGGAAGCGAAGATGGATAATCTGGGAGGAGAATGGAGAGATGCTCTGAGCAGACAGGGATCAGGTTAGGAAAGCTAAAGCCCTGATATAATTAAATCTGGTCAGGTGTGTCAAGGGCAACAAGAAAAGCTTATAAAGGTATGTTAGTGACAAAAGGCAGATTAGGAAAAATGTGTGAAACAGGACCTCTAGTAATCCAGGATATGGATAAGGATTTTTTGCTGCAGTCTTCAATGATAGTGCTCAAGACACACAGTGAGAGGTGCAGGTGGAGACTAGGACAAGGGATAATTACCCACTGTAGAAGAAGATCGGGTTTGAGACTATCTGAGGAACTTGGGTGGGGAACCTGAAGATGAGATGCATCATCAGTAAGAGCATCAGGAGAATCTCAAATGCAAATACAGGCTGGGTGGAGAGTGCAGCCTTGAGAAGGACTTGGTATGCTCATTGATGAGAAGCTCAATGTGAGCTGGAAATGCATGTTCACAAACCAGAAAACCAACTGTAAACTGGGCTGCATCAAAAGAAGTCTGTCCAGTAAGTCAAAGGAGCTGATTCTGCCCTTTGTTGAGACTCCACCTGGTGTACTGTGTCCAGTTCTGGTCCCCAACAAAAGAAGGACATGGACCTGTTGGTCAGAGGGCTAAAGGACCTTTCCTATGAGGACAGGTTGAAAAAGCTGGAGCTGTTAAGACATGAGGGACTCTTTTTTCAAAGACTGTAGAGATAAGATGAAGGGTAGCAGTTTTAAGCTGAAAGAAGGTAGATTTATGTTAGATAATAGCATAAATAATGGAAGTAAAAATAGCTTTTGTTCCATTTCTAACATTATATCATCCTCAGGAAGCAGGGGGATATGATTTTGATTTATGAGACATTTAGATTGGAATTTACCAGTCCCTGTTTAAGATTAGAAGTCCAGATTAGTTTGGAGTATCTGTCATTAAACTAATAATAGAGATATCCAGAGCATTGGTCTAGGTACTGATCTATGCTCTGATACCCAGAACAGACTCAGTGTGTGGAAAACCCTCATAAAAAGTCCTTTCAATCAGTCTTGCTATAAGTTGCATTAGTACATGATCATTAAGAAGATAGGACTTCTCCCTTCCCCTTTTCTAAGTCTTATTACATGCTTAGTATCAAGCCAGAAGATTAACTATCCAGGTCTGCTCTTTCTGATGTGCAGCCACACAAAAAATACTGCATCCCATGTAGAAGAATTAAAAAATCATATTAAAAATGGTGTTTCATGCATGTGAACACATTGCTAAGCTACAAGAAAAAAAAAATTCCTACAAATGCATGTCAAAAGTTCTCTTCAAAAATCAGTGGTAAATATATTTCAGAACATACTATACATGAAATTATAACACATTGCCAATGTGCTGTGGAGTCTAAAAAATTTAATTTAATTAATATGACATTCAGAACAGCTTGATATTTTTATTTCCCAGCTTTCCTTCTTAAAAGACAATATTCATACATGAAAGACGTACATTAAGTTAAAATATAGTCATACAATTTATGGCACTGATAACAGCTTTAAAATGCCAGTATGGACTAACTTGCTTTTCTGTGAGAAGACTGTACAGTGAACTGGAAAATCCATGAGCTTTTAACACAAGTTTTTACCATTTGGCTTGAGAACATTTTAACTATTTATGATACCCTTGGAGAACTCTCCTTACTATTAGGAAAGTACCTATATGATGAATTTTGATGGTTTTGCACTTCTTGCAACTAGGGTAAACTGTACATTTAAAGTTTTCACTTTTGAAGAGTAAAACAACATTATTCACATGGATATATGCTTTTCAGAATCTGGTGATTAAGATAAAACATTAAAATATCACTTCTCGGTCAGGGTTTCCCTGACAGAAGCAGTTTTTCTTGCTATCCTAGGAATGTCTATAAAAGCAGGGCACCATATTCTTAAGGTTTGCAATAAATAAATTTGCCTTAATGGTTTGAAACCTGAACATGTAATTATTTATGCAAAGGTGATTTATTTAGTAGATTTTCAAGGATGTTCTGTTAGGTAGGGAACAGATTATGATTGTGAGTGCAGGTAAATGATGGCAGTCTGCTGTAAACTCTTATGCTCCTGCAGAGAAGTAATTTCAGGTAATATTCTTGTAAGTGTTTTAGCACCTAAAGATGCAGTTAAACACAGATGATTTGTCTACATTCATTGAAATAGCACCAATGCATGTCCCATGGATTTCAATATATGATACAGAAAATACTATACTTAAAACAATTTCTGTGAATAAGAGCTTAAATATCTTTGAAAAGAGAGCTTTTGAGCTAAGAACATGTAGAAACAATATTCATTAGTGACTTTGCAGCAGAAGCATGTTGCATCATGGTCAGTCAGTGCATCAAAGTCCCTTGATGTAGAGAATCTTAACTCTTTGAAATAAAAAGCTATTTTTGATTGATTTTAGCAAATTCACACAATGTTAATCCTTGATCTCTAATTGAGTAATTCCTTTATGAATTTTTCATAGCAGCCCTAGCATTTGACCCAGGAGTCTGTTTTGATTTTCCTGTGGAGCAGAGGAGTTGAAATAGAAGGGAGATAGGCATTCATCATGTTGATGAATGTTAAACATTTCACTGGGAAAGAGACTAAAATTTCAACAGATTTTGCATGACCGAAAGATCATGCCCAGTGTCCTTTGCAGCAGCTCCATGTTTTCTATTTTTTCCACTGTGTTTCGAGGTTTTCTGCTGCTTCTGTCTTCTCTCCCACATCTAAAACCGTATCTGACACCATTTTGGAAAATCATATTGCTTTTTTTGGGTCCTAAAAAATAATCTTATCTCCTTGAATTAAATAATTGTCTTGCTGCTTTCCTCACTATCAATTATGAACTTCCCCGTGCCTTGCCTCAGCCTTGTTCTAAAACAGAGTCATGAGAAGTATTTTGTGTCCTTATGCAAATGGAAATTTGGATGCTTAATACAGAAAGGTTTTAATTTCCTAAGGAGACAAATTGAGACTACTGAAGTGTAAACACTATTTTTGACTGATGGAGAAACAGATAAATTATCATTCTGGGCATTTTCCTGAAACAAAACTACCAGTGGGCTTGACTAATATATAGATGCTTTACACTGCTGGGACTATACTTTCCTCTTTACAGAACAATATATTCTGCTTGTGCTCATGCTGCCACATAGATTTATACATTTTGCATTTTAAGATAATATAAGTGATGTAATATGTGTGTGCTTAAAGTAGAGCTTTTATTACAGACTGTGAAAATGCTCTGAATCTGCATAATATTTAGCAAAGTTAAATTTAAGAGTAGCTCTGCATAGATCAAACACGTTGATCTCTAATTCTCCTTTTAAGTATAAGTAGTCCACAAACCAGGAGCTAAAATTCTCCAAGTTATTCTGCACAGGTCTATTTGGTTGGCTGAGCCAGGTTATACTTGTTGCTGGAACAGAAATCTTAAAGTGGTTTGGCAGAAAATGCATACAGAAATGTGTGCTGCCTGAAGAACATTAAAAAGGAGTTAGTGTCTCGTGTGGCTAGTGTTTTGCTTTATGTTTCTGCAAACAGATACCACATTTGCTGGGCTTACTACATAGCCCCCAGCACACTGTGGGCACTATATAAACAGACATTCATTATATGGTAGATTTGCACTTAGTCTTGCCAAGAGCTGTGGAGGGCATACTCTGGAAAAAGTAAGGAGCAAGCCCCAAACCATAGAAAGACTCTCCGTAAATGCATGAATAGCTTCTTTTGTGCTAAACTTCACTTACCTGGCTTTGCATAATTCTGGCTCTGATTAAGTAGATGCACTTTTCTCTTCATGTACTGCAAATTGCCTTTCTATTTTGCCAGCTGTGCCGTCCAAGTTAATGCCTGTTCATCTGTTTCGACTATTCATTTTCCATATCTTCTTTAATTATCACCCCTGAAAGAACAGGCCAGATACTGATATCAGTGAGATTGTAAGTAAGACTCTTGTGAATGCCTTTGCAAAATGATTGAGAAAAGATTGATAGCTACTAACTGGTTTTTATCTTGGAGCAGCCCATAATTTATCCCTAAATATCTTTCCCTATGAAAAAAACCAAAAATAATTATAACCTTCATTTTTAGAAATTGATGTCAAAACTGGCTACATATACACATCTATGTCCCTGATAATCTACAGTAAGGAAAAAAACCAGAAATTTAGTAATTATTTTAAAACTAAATTAGAATTATTGCTGCAATTAAGATCATCAAGAAAGTGAGGAAATATAGTGTTACAAAATCCACAGTGAGGTCCCATGAGACCTATGAGTGCTCCTTATAGTTAAAACATGCAATAATTTTAGAAGCACATTTGAACAGTGACTGCTCAGCAGGAATGCTGCCTGAGCAGAGCAGTTAACCTGGCAGAACATTAAAATATGCTTGGCATTGTTATACACCAGTTCAAACCCTGAAACAACACAGGATCTGCTTGAGAAGATAATTCTTGGGCTTAAACTATGAAACTGGATAATAAACAACTTTCTGAGCCCTTGAATTCAGACTATATGATTCCTACATGCTTATCTCTACAAGCTGTTAGGCTATTTACCTGAACCAACCTAAGGCTATTTGTGACCTTTACATGCATATTCTCTTCTCTTACGCAGCTTGTAGCAGTAATTTGCAGACCACTATGTTTAATTGAAAAAATAATCAAAAAAGTAAAAAGTGTATATTTAAAGCTCACTATCTTCCCTAATTGTTATTTTACTCATTATAATGATTGTGGAAGTTGAATTATCCTGAAGACTTTTAATACCTTGTCAAAATTCAAGTTAGTCAATGACTTTATAAATTAGTATAGTCAGTTAAACAGATTACTCTGCAAAACAAAGCTTGAGGCCATAAAGAAAAGTGAGAAAGCTGAGAGGGAAGCATGCTGTTCTGAAGCATCTAAATCTTAAAATATGTGTATCCTATGCAGATACTACATCATAAAAGAATCTATGGTTTATTTAACTGCAAAACAGGTTCCTTACTTGTGACTGGAACATGTGTGTGTTTATCCATATATTTAGTTGCAAATTCTTTGTGAAATCATATAATTAGTTGGTTCTGGCAACAGGCTTTAAAGTTTTCATGTTCAAGAGAGAAGACATATTACATCTGTGTTAGTGGAATCCCATGGGATGAAGGAGGAGAGTCGGATATGTGCACTATGGTGCATAACTTTTAGATGTTATCCATCATAATTTGTTTTTAGCTCACTTACAGCAGTAAAACTACCCAGTACACACTCTTATACATAAATACGTGTGTTCTGCAATGTAAGGTTTTCAGCCTGACTAGTCAGGTTCTGTCAGTATCAATCAGGATTGAAGTGTGAATTAAAGTTTTTGTATCAACTTAAGAAATCCCATGTGCACAGCTGTATGTACACCTACCAAATCAAGTTTTGCACATTTTTTTAATGCACATCATATAAGTAGTTATCCCACAATGGAAAACACAAGAATAGGAACAAAGAACCCTGCTGCTTCCTACACTTAGGGGTTGGTTCTTGTTTTCTGGAATAATTAAACAAAAAGTATCATTGCATTGTTAAGTAGAGTTTGAAAACGTACCATATGTCCAGGCAGTGCTAGGAAACCTTGAGAACACATTCAAAATTGCACATAAAAGTAAATTAAAAAGTAATTGAAAGGCTACTTTCTCTGAATTTATAAATCCTTGTTCAGACTATCAGACCTCTGAGTTGGAGACAATATCTTAACCTCTATCCTTGCTGACAGTTTCTGACACAGTGGGTCAAAACCCACATTCATATTTTGTTGATTTTTTTTTTCAAAAATCACTGAGAAGTACTAAAGTGCTAAAAACACGTTTAGCTACTAATAAATCTAAAATGATCTACAGTCACAATCTTGTACTGATAATTTTACATAGCTCCAATTATGTGTTAACTCTAGATCATACTCTAGTTTGATCTCTATTTCAGGATGAGGGTTTTTTGAATTACATAAATCAGCCTATTTTTACTGATGCGAGTGGTACTGGATCCTTTTATTTGAAGTCAGAGAAATCTTTTCCAGACCTGCTGAGAAGCTGAGCCACAACAATTATCTCAGTGTTACACTGAGTTCATAGAAATTTGTTAAAAATTATTCTGTCTGTAATTTGTCTCAGTAGCATAAAAGTAGTTTCAAGTAAATGAATACTTTTGAAGAAATATCAAAAGCTAATGAAAAGTTTTGGGCTCTTCTTGTGAGATGTAAATACATTTCAAAACTCTAGTGTTTTCTAGACCTTTCTTTTCCTGCTTGTCAAAATTTCCCTTAAAGAAAAAAAGGTACAAACCTAAAGAAAAAAAATAGTAGCTATCTTTTATCTCTTTGTTCACATTTCAATAGATGTGTTTTAATAAAATAACTTTCATGTTGACATAAGGCCTTAATAATTATTTCACCTGTCTGAGATATTCTGATTCTGATGCATGGCTAAATCTGATGTCCTACCTTCACAATAAGCATTGATGACAGCCATCATGTTCTACTTTTCACTGTCACTCATGCAGCTGCTTATTTCCAGCTGGAGTTGGCTAGATAAATTTCACTTGATCACAGGATAAATGGTCCTAACAGAATTTATGGTTACTGACAGAGCAAACAGGGAGTGCCCATTAATACTGCTTTGGCTGTCTTTTTCTCTATAATTTAATTCCTAGTAGCAGCTGATATAGAATAAAAAGTCTCACCTAAGGTTTAGGCTTATGCCTTTCCAGTGGAATCATCAGCTCCTGGTTTATAATTCAGTGAACATCTCTGCCTTAGTGCACTCACCAAGAGAACAGGAAAGTGAAGCTCCCCGCTCTGAGCTTTAACTGTTGTTGTTTCCCCCATTACTGGCTGTCCCTACTACTATATGCTTTCACAGAGTGAACAGAACAATACCAAAGGGAGAGATGAGGAAAATAACACTTCTACAGAAAATCTGAAGTGTATACGGCACAGCAAACTTTGTCCAGTCAAGTAGACATCATACTTCGGTCCAAAGAGCTGTAGGAACATGTCTCCCAGTGTGTTCTATGGAAAAACTCCAGATACTCTGTGTGAACACTGTCTTTTTCTGCAAGAGATAACATCTCTGCCATCCAGAGGGCCCTTGACAGGCTTGAGAGGTGGGCCCATGCCAACCTTATGAAGTTCAATAAAGCCAAGTGCAAGGTCCTGCACCTGGGTGGGGGCAACCCCAAGCACAGATAAAGGCTGGGTGGAGAGTGGCTTGAGTACAGCCCCGAAGAGAAGGATTTAGGGGTATCAGTGGATGAAAAATTTAACATGAGCCACCAGTGTGAATTTGCAGCCCAGAAGGGCAACCAAATCCTGGGTTGCATCAAGATAACTATGACCAGCAGGTCAAGAGAGGTGATTTTATTCCTCTATTTGGCTCTTGTGAGACCCCACTGAAGCCCTGAATATAAAAAGGACATTGATCTGTTGGAGAAGGTCCAGAGGAGGGCCACGAAGATGATCAGAGGGCTGGAGCACCTCCTTTATGAGGACAGACTGAAGAAGCTGTGGTTGTTCAGCCTGGAGAAGAGAAGGCTCAGGGGTTACCTCATAGTAGCTTAATCAGTACCTGAGAGGGTCCTACAGAAAGGCAGGGGTAGGGCTTTTTAATAGGTTATGTGATAGCAAGACTAAGAATAAAAGATGTAAATTGGAAGAGGGGAGGTTCAAGCTGGATATAAGAAAGAAATTCCTTATGGTAAGAGTGGTGAGACCCTGGAACAGGTTGCCCAGAGAGGTTGTGGATGCCTCCTCTCTGGAGGGGTTTAAGGCCAGGCTGGACAAGGCACTGAGCAACCTGGTCTAGTGGGAGGTGTCCCTGACTATGACAGGGGAGTTGGAACTAGATGATCTTTAAGGTCCCTTCCAACCCAAACTATTCTACAATTCTATGATCTCCAAGTTGCAGCATTACTATTTCAGTCTTCCTACGTAACAAGAATCAGTAAGAAAATGTGAGGTTAACTGTAGAGTTAAAAGATTCTGCTGGCTCAATAATTCAGCTGTCCTGGAGATGACAGTTTGTGGGATAAACAGGAGGTTTGCTCAGGAAAACTGAGACAAACAAAAGATAGCCAAGAGGGATATTATTAGCATTACTGATGGTGCCTATAAGGGAAACTGCTGACTGTACTGGTGGGGGTGTGGAAATATACCAACATGTAACTAGAAGGTATATAAAGAAACTTTACACAATAAATGCTGACTGATGACACACACCAACTCTCAGTCTGCCCATACGCCACAAGGTAAAGGTCAGATAAGGCATGAAATTTTCTGAGTTACAGCTTCTAGGGAGGGTTCAGGCAGAAACAGACCCAGTGACGCAGGAGTGGGAGGAGATCCTGGAACTACTACAAGAAAGATGGTTCAGACTCACTATCAGAACAGGAAACAGGTGCCATTGCACCTCAGGAGCAGAAGGACACTCTTACCTGCTTCCTCTGGAAAAGAAAGCAACTAACAAATGCAAGCAGTAATTTTGAGGCCTGAAGAAGCTAATTTCAGGGAATTACATAAAAATCTTTGGTAATTTTTTTTTTCTGCCTGAACTCTTTCCCCATATTCTAATGAAAATACAAATAAAACCATGAGGTTTTTTATAAGGTAAAACTAAAAAAAATAGTAACTTCATTTTAGATACCGAATTCTTCACATCACGCTACTACTTTCCAATAAAATATCCACAAGATCTTCGATGTAGTTCATGATGCGTATTCATGGTTGTAAAAACACTCAGCAATATATGAGCCTATTAGTACTCATTAGTGTTTATTAAGTCGAAGTCTGCTTTTTCAAAAACATCAGATATAAACTTACATTGCCTTAGTCATTATTTTCAATTTATGGTGCCATTAGTTATGAAATTTGGCATGTCTTCACTTATTATCTGATGGTTTAACACCTGCTCGTATTTGGTTTCTTTAAGCCAACATTAGCAAGTGACAAACAGAGGAGCAGCCACAGTCCACTAGCACTGTATAGAGGTAAAAACAGAGAGGTTTTTTCCAATAGAATGAAATTTAGTCCATTAAGAACAAAACATCTTTCTTAAAATGTTTTTTTCTTTCTTTTCTTTCTTTAAAAAAAGCCCACAAAACTCTGCAAGCTTAACTTTGTACTGGATTTTAGCAAAAGAGTGCATTAGAGGAAAATATTTCTTGCTTCCTGTACTGGTGTATCTTCTGAATTGTGACCAAACCTCTTCTTAGTGAATGGTTACCACAATCGAAAAGACTCTCTAGATACAGCATAATACAAGTGCAGACCACTTCTATATTTTCAAAGACTTCTAATGAAAAAATCCTCACAAATCAGCAGATTGCTTATGTAAGTGCTATCTGAGTTATTAGCCTTCGAAATATTTTGAAGCCTAGTTAATCTTAACTAAAACCAAAAAGTACACAGTAGGTAAAATTTACAATGCAATGCATATCTTAAACATACTTTTGCAGTTTTACCTATTTTTCTCTAAATGAGTGAAGAAAAAGTAAAAAAAAAGAAGTGTATCAAGTTAGAAAAAAAAAGATTTTAAAAAGTAATGTAAAGATAAATAATTACTTTTAAATTTTGTCTTACTGCAAAGGACACCATATTTTTTTCAGATAAATATTCTATGGCTTTTTGCTATTTACAGTGCATCATCTTACTAAAAACATTTTTTTAGCATACAGATATCCAGAGGAAAAAACAAAATTCACTTTTCTCTCTCCTCTCTGATATTTAAATAGAAGAGCACATACTTAAAGGAATAACTTGAACTGGGCTGAATTAGCTCTTGAATAATTTGCTGTAGCTTTGAACTCAATACAGGAGAATAATGATAGCATGATTTTGATGGAGCAAGATTCAAGAGGGAAACAGCACTGGAAACATTAAGAGTTTCAAAGAGTAAGCCTTTAAAATATGAGTTTTCTACTGTTAATTTCAGTAAATGTTACTGTTTGGGGATTTTCAATCACATACTTTTATCTTCTATTTAAAAATTGTTAAAGATAAGTGCAGCAGCAAGTGTAGACCACAGCATTTCAAAGGCGACCTTCTTTTGGAATTATTGCAAGCTATCTTTTGTGCCTCTTATGCCCAACATGCATTTGGTTTGAACTGCAATGTTATGGTACCATATGCTAATATAGTAACTTTGTGTTGAAAACAGCATAATGGAAAAATGAACTTGCTAAATTCATACTTGATTACTGCACGGTTTAGGCTGTGATTGGGAGGCATTGCAATTTTAATTCTACTACACTACAGATGAGCATTAATAATATACTTATGTAATTGGATGTGTTTCCTCAATCAGAGCTGAGAAAATGGAGAGTTCAGTAAATCAGTTTTGGGTTTATGTCTTTTAGAATTGAATATTTCTTCTTATTACCATAAAACTATACTGACGTAGGAGCTACTAACACATGAAAGCAAATACCAGATACATAAACCTCAAAATCAAGTCTAGTAGATTTTGAGCAATTAGAGTAAATCCACCTGAGTCAGAATAACAATTTTATTAATCTCCCTGGAGAAAGGCTAAGACAGTCACCAAGTGACTTCCTGTGTCAGTCCCTTCATTGCTCTTGGAGCCGTAGGCACACTTGGACCAGACACACAAATGGGAGGTCTCAGTGACCTGGTAAATCCCAGGCTCTCAGAGGATGAAGTGTCCAAAGTCCTGAGGTTACTTTAATTAAGCAGTTTGCCTGGATGCTGGCAACATGAATCAGAAAGAACTAACATGGCAACAGAAATGCTTTCCTCCACCATTGGTATCAAGTACAGATGTGCAGGCAGGACAGGAGCCTGCAAGGCAATAAGAATTAAGTTCCTATGATGAAATTTCCTGAGTCACACAGTAATCTTGTTCTATAACTGCTTTTTATTCTATAGTGCCCTTTTCTCCAATGTAATAAAATTATAAAACTGAGCTGTATCAGGAAGCTCTCCCAGCAGCGTTTCCCCAGGATGAAACTGTAACTTTTTTTTTTTACAAAGCATTTATCAAACAAGTATTGTCTCCTGGACTGCAGTAAGCCTTAACATGTATTTACAAATATAGCTATATGTCAAATTGGATAATTTCAAAATGTATTTTAAATACACCTTTAATCTAAATGCTTATGAAATTTCTCCTGTATGCCAGCTAGATTTCAACTGACCACTAAAATCATAATTATTGTGAAATACCCATCATATACAAATGTGCACTTTTAATAATTTTCTTTCACATCTCATAATAAATATGCTTAGAAACCCTAGTTGCATTTAATGAGGATAGAACAGCTCTCTGTTTAGCCTGAATTTTAACATGTTCAGAATTTAAACATGCAAAAGATGTTTCTACTCCCTTTAAAGTTACAAATGAAATAGTGGCACCATGCCAAAAGTGTAAGTAATATAGAGTTACCTTTGTCCTTCACAATGCCTATCCTGCTTTTCATTCACTTGATTTTGACACCTAGTGAAAATGTTTTTGTGCGCTGAAGCACTTTGCAGTGGCTGCAATTAAAATACATTTTAAAGGTGAGCACACTTTATCTGGAGACTAGACTCCCTATTGATTCCTTCAGTGGCTTTCTAACCAAAGCTTGGAAATGAAGTAATTATCTGCCATGTGTGGAAATGAACTGAAAAACACCATGGTTCACCAGTTACCTGAATTACTATAACTCACTATCTCTCCAGCTATGGTACTTCTATCTAGAGTATTTTGTTTTAGTTCAGTGTTCATTTTAAAAAGATTAGAGCTGGTTACCATAACACCTATCTCAGGTGTTATTGACTGCAGATCCTACATCCCTCCCCTGGAACTGGGGATTATTGTAGACATTGCTGAGATTGAAAGTAGTGCTGCCTTATCCTGAGCTGCAAGTATCCTTTGTGCCAACTGGTGGGAAATAAAGCGACTCATTTCCTTAGCAACAAAAGTAGCAGAGAACACACTGTTCTCCTACTTGAATCCATGCAGCCAGTACCCACTGAAAGCAGAGTTCAAGTCACGGCCTCTGGAGTTGTTACTGTGAGTTCTAATGGAAGCTGAGTGAGATTTCTCTGCTAAAAGGGGCCACAGTTTTAAGGAAAAACCTTTCAGACCAAAAACCTTGTGGACCAAAGCTTCTTGATGATTTTCCTTTCTTTCTCCAATTCTTTTTGCAGCCTCAGATCAGCAATGCAAAAATAGAGTAAAAACATAAATATGTAGTTTTGTTGAACTTCTGCTCTAAGTTTTAAAAACAGTGACAATTAGCAGAAGCTGAAGCTGCCTAGTGAGATCTTCCACTGTTCTACTGAGCATGTTTCTCTTATCCTCCAAAATATTAGTTTTGCAGACAGCTGATTTTTCACAATTCTGTTTATTTCAATGGAAAAAAGCCATCAACTCACCATTTATACCATAGTCAGAAAGGAATTAAGTCCACTAGACACAGGGAATAGAAAGGTCTACTTCCACACAATCTCTTCTTGATTAGCATTGAATGCAACCTGATTATGAAGAATGTTTGCATTGTTGTTCATAATCTATTGGAAATTACTACAGTTTCGGACACAATATTCTTTTATACAGAATAACAGAATCAAAGCATATCAGGGATTGGAAGGGACTCAAGTGTTTATCTAGTCCAATCCCCCTGCCAGAGCAGGAACACATGGACTAGGTCACACAGGAATGCATCCAGGTGGGTTTTGAATGTCTCCAGGAAGAAGACTCTACAATCTCTCTGGGCAGCCTGTTCCAGTGTTCGATAACCCTTACTGTGAAAAAGTTCTTTCTCAGATTCCTGGGGAACCTACTGTGTTCCAGATTGCACCCATTGCCCCAAATACTATCACTGGAGGTCACTGAGAAGAGCCTGGCTCCATCCTCCTGACACTCACCCATTACCTATTTATAGACATTAATGAGGTCACCCCTCAGTCTCCTCTTCTCCAAGCTAAAGAGATCCAGTTCCTTCAGCTGTTCCTTGAAAGGGAGCTGTTCCAATCTCTTTATCATCTTTGTGCCTCTGTGCTGTACTCTCTCAAGCAGTTCCCTGTCCTTCTTCAACTGAGGGCTCCAGAACTGGACACAATATTCCAGATGCGGTCTCACCAGGGTAGAGAAGAGGGGGAGGAGAACCTCTCTCTACCTACTGACTTCTAATACACCCCAGGATGCCATTGGCCTTCTTGGCCACAAGAGCACATTGCTGGCTCATGGTCATCCTGCTGTTCACCAGGACTCCCAGGTCCCTTTCCTACTCTCTGACAGCTCAGTCCCCAGCTTAAACTGGGGTTGTTCTTGCTCAGATGCAAGACCCTACACTTGCCCTTGTTAAATTTCATTAAATTCCTCCCTGTCCAACTCTCCAGCCTGTCCAGGTCTCTCTAGATGGCAGTGAAGCCTTCCGGCATGTCAGCCACTCCTCCCAGCTTTTTTGTCATCAGCAAACTTGATGATAGTGCACTCTACTCCCTCATCCAAGTAATTGATGAATATACTGAACAACACTAGTCCTAGTACTGATCCCTGAGGGACTCCACTAGACACAGGCCTCCAACTAAACTCTGCCCATTGACCACAACTCTGGATTCTTTCCTTTACCCAGTTGACAGTCTACCTCACAACCCAATGATCCAGACCACATTTCTCAGTTTAGCTGCAAGGATGTGTGGGAGACAGTCTCAAATTCTTTACTGAAATCAAGATAGACCATGTATATATATTATATATATATATATACACACACATATATTATTAGCATAAATCTGTGTCTGTATTAGAATTTAGTCTTATGACATTAGTGCATTACTATACCTCATATTGTAATATTTTGAAGTAAAGAAATATTCCCAGCTGCTTGCATATGATTATATAATTTGCATAAGTAAAATGTGAAAATTAGGTTTAATTAGAAAAAATCTAGCAACTTATTTCTTTGTTGAGTAATGCTGTAGAGCAAAGTTTAATTAACTTACAGGCTTTCCAGGACTTTTTCATGGTCAAATTTTAAGAGATTTCTCTGAAAGCTGCCAGGAATCATATAAGTCAAATCCATACACTATTCATTTTAATTTAAACTGTGTGGAATTTCTTAAAAATCTGTCCAAGTTGCTTTTTGAAACAATTAGTTCCCTTTAGAGGTAGAATTTTCTCCTTTTCTCCCAAAATACAGGGGACAACTGAGTTGTGGGATCCTCTTTTTCCACTGCTCTGTCTGCACACTGTGGAAGCTGTTGCCTCCATCATCCCCTGTCAGTGAGGCCACAGTGGCTCTAAGTCACAGGGTGAGGGCACAGGTTTCCTTTTTTGAAACGTTGCCCATGCCTTGGCAGGAGGAGTAGTCTGTTCACTCTCTTTCTAAGGTGAGAAGCTTTTTGCTTTCTCATCTCCTTTTTGTAGGGCTAGAAATATGTTTGCCTAGCCAACTAATAGCAAATACAAAACTAGGAAAAAAACAACAAAAGGGAAAAGAAAGAAAATAACATTTTAACAACTGTTTATAGTTAATACCATTGAAAATAAAATTTTGAATTGAACACAATTTGCATGCAATGTTCAAATGTTTCATTTAAAAACTGCATTGCTATTTCCTCTGGTGCAAGTTGGGCAAATCATCTTGTAAAAATCCTGTAAAATTTAGCATCCAAACCAAAGAAAGACAACAATTTAAAATCAGTGATTGTGTAAGGCAAGAGGAGGGAATACAGTTGTAAAGCTTATCAAATTCAAAGGACTTTGTTACAAAAAGCAACTGTACCTCACAAAAACCAAACTATGGAAATTACTTCAGCAAATACATTCCTGTTTATTCCCAAACCAGCTCAAATAATAACTGCATTTGTGTGATAAAGAGAGAGCACCAAAGAAGCAAACTCACATAAATCCTACTCTACATCTCTGGGTATTTCACAGTATTCCCATAAGTTTCTGTTTCATGAATGTCCTGTGTAGATGTAGCCTTCAGCCTTCACCTTTCTTCAGCAAAACAAATTCATTAGAGTTTAGTATTGCTCAGAGCTTTTCAACCACCTATTGAGTCAATTCCTGCTGTTCCAGCTATGCAAGAACAGATTGTTTTTAATCTGCCTTTTTCACAGGAGCTGACTGGCTATAACTGAATGGTTATGAAAGCCTTTGTACAAAGCTTCTTTCTCTCAATTCCAGAGAAAAGCAGGACCAGCAAAGTAACTAGAGCTGGCAAATCAATCATTAGAAGAATTCATAAAGAATCAACTAGAAATTTGACCAGGAATATTTTGAATAACTTATCTGACTAATACCATTTGACTGTCCTCAGAGCTGTTAAAGTAATGAAGAAAGTTATTTCAAACCTGCTACTAGAAACGTTCACTGATGTTATGGTATGCATAAGACAAGACAAACTGCTATAGAGAGCTTAATTTTCAAAGTTAGGTCTGACTTATAAACACACAGTTCAGCTCTGAAACCAAACTAGACTTAATTACAGATATTCTTAGCCCTGTTACTGTCCTGTGAAACTCCTAGTTGTGGTTAAGTAAGCAGTCTCTGCAAATTGAATGCAGTTTAGCTGAAGTTTTCACTCCATCTATTTTATTAAACTTAGAAGCAATAGAAAAAAAATTATTTTTAGGATGTTTGAATTACACTGTGTGGTTTGAGTTCTGTTTAGCTGTGACTTCTTACCCACCCTCTTTAAAAGCAGTGAAATTCACAAAATTCTCCTAAACTGCATGTTGATGTTCAAACTTTCTTGTCATCCATGCTGCTCAGACCCAGGCAAGACTCATTTTCTGGTTTCATCTGAAGTTTCATGGATAGCAAGAGAGAATGCTCGCTGGTGCTTTCCCAGGCACTCCCTGCTAATCGTCACATCCCAACTTACAAAATGCATGGTGAGGTGTGCTGTGTTCTCTCTCACTGCCTCACAGCCGTTTCACACTTCCAGGATACATCAAGCAGCAATGACTGGGAGAAGTGTCCATGATGTCTTAGAACAGTGCACAACTCATGTTTTTGCTCATCTGTGTCTCAGGATCCAGAAATACAGACACAGCTAGATCTGTCAGACAGTGCCCATTTCATGAGTGTTACTTGGTAAGCTTGCACATCAACATATATAAAAGCCCTGTAGCAACGTCTCCTTCTTCCACTGAGCAAGTCTTTGTTAGTCATCATAATCCAGCAGGGAAAGCAATAAAATAGGAGGCAGCAGCAGCAAGGAGTGTAATGGGACCTATATCTGATACTCCATACTGAAAGGCACAGCTGAAGTAAAATGCATTTAGCCTTCCCACAGCTTGGCCAGATGTGAGAGATCCCTCTGAGGTGCAGGAATGTGTGACAGGACTGCTGAAGTGTGACAGTGACATGAGATGTGTCGCATTTGCCACCTGGAGAACCTAACAGGCTCAGCAGTGCCTAATTAGCTACCAGCTGGGAGCACCTTACCAAACACTTTTACTGGCACTTGCTGGTTGGGAATTAGCCTCCTTCAGACCAGGCCATTTTCTGGATCAACAGATCCTCCTGGGTTTATTATTTAGGTCTGGCTGACAAAGTTTTATATCTCCCGCAGATTGCAGTATAATCCCTACGCATACATTTTTCTCAGAAAACAAAAGTGTATCACAAGTATAATTCCAATGCCTTGAAAAATTATTCTCCCCACTCCTGCCACAGGGAAATGGCAAAGCCATTGTATACTTAGATGCTGGGTGAAGAATAGAAGTGCATGTTGTCAGTCTCAAACTTTGAGTAAGTTTTAGAATGTAAGAAAGAGAAACAAAATCCAAACTTTAATCTAATATTAATTAAAAGCACAGTGAGAAGAACAAACAGTCACTAACTAGGTTATAGTGACAAAAACTGGGCTAAAATACATATTTAGTGAACAAAGGTTAAGAATTGTCTCACTTATTCACTAAATGGTTCTGTCCACACAGCTGTTGAAATAAGGAAAATAAAATTATATAACCATTAATTCATTCCCCAGCAAATCTTGCATCTCAGCTCATCTGTTCCTTACCATGTGTGATTCTGTTATGTGGTTAACACTTGCAATCGCGGGTACTGATAGCAGATGCTGCTGATGCCACTAGCTACCTTCTCTTGGCTAAGAAAGGCAAAAAACTTGTGGAAGTTGAGGATGCTGCCAGGATCACAGACCAATAAATCTTGTAATGTGAGCATTAGGCGACAAACACGTATTCTTAGTTTCTATTATTTTAATTTTTTTTTTTTTAGTAAAAAGCTCAAATGCAACTGCATACTGCAAACTTTTGCTAATATTTCATGCAATTTCACCACCTGTGTGTCTCAGCAACCATTCTTGAGGATGACAAAGAAAGCAGGAAGCTGGAAAATCCTATTTCTTAGGCTCAAAGCTCTGTCATGGTGCTTGTAGGGCTCTTGACCTGGAAAGTGCAACTTCTGCAGCTCTTCTCCCTCATGGTGTTTATTTTTCCCTGCCAAGAGACAACCATATGACTTTCAAAGGAACCAAATTCTCTCCAGTATAGAGTATCTATATCTACCGTCCTTGATAAGCACCCCTACTTCATCATGATTGAGTATATTTCCTCAGTAGCTTGCAAAATATCTTGCATTCACACAGTTTTATTGAGTTTTGTAAGAAGATACACAGGGAAAGGGCTGAAGTATATATTCATATTCTATTTCATGCCTACTTTGACCTACCTCAAAACGTTTAGCTTGCAGAGTGAATCTCTTTGTAGTCCACACCTTTCTTTAAAGGTAGCTTTCCATTAAATAGAGCTAACAATAGTAAAGAGTCATGTTTATGCAGTAAATGTAAACATTTTTGTTGTTGTTAAGTACACTTTCCTGGGGCATTCAGGTCATGTAACAGACATTCTCCCTGGAGCTACAGTGACATCATCGATGGAAGAAATTCTTTTATCTGAAGTTTTAAGATCTGCTAGGAATACAAAATATCTGTCTGCTTCTCTCCACGGAGTAAGAGGACCCACTAGAAAGCACATACACTGCTGTGAGAGGGAGTTTATTTCTCTAGTACCTATTGCAAATAATGAAAATCCACATCACCTCTGAAGAATGTCAAAATTGTCCCTCACCATCCTTACGAACAAGACATTGTGGAAGTAAAGCTCAGAGTCCAGACTGGCAAATGAGGTTTAACTTACCTTATTGCATGTTATTAATTAATTGAATCTTATGCCACTGAGAAACATTTAAAATAGCTGAGATAACGTGAAGTAAAAAGCCTACAGATTTTATTAAAATTGTAATCATTCTGCCTCTGTACAGATTTCAATGAGGCAAATAGGTAGGCAGGCTTGATATCAGCAGGATATTCTTCCTAAATACCTAAAAGGACTTAAAGACTTTTTCTCTCATCTGCCTGAAATGCAATATGTTTGCTGGAAATAAAGATTAAGTTTTCCTCTGCTCTCCAAGCAGTGAGAGACAAAAGCAACTCTGTAGTATTTCTATGTTTTCCTGCATGAGCTCAGGGTCAAGAAAGTAGAAATAACTTCATTCCCTAGACTAAACTCATTCCCTTCCACTTAATACCCACTTTCACACTGATGCACTCTTTACATTATGAGCTGGTCTAGAGGTCCTAAACAAGGTATTTTGTCATACAGAGCAGTCATACACTGTAAAGCTGTTTCTCTGGAAGCAGTGTGTGGCCCATTGATGCCTATGTATGGATTTGTGTAAATAAGCATTAATATGCCTCAGAATTTGTTTTCACACAGTTTGATTTGTATGATGACATTTTTAAAACTTCACTAAGTATATAAGGTCATTTCTTTTTGCAGAAATTTATTTAATCAGAATTTATTATTTCCTGAACTTCAAATGAGACACAGAGATTTTTCAACTCTTCCACAGAGCTAAGGGATTTTGCTGGACAGCAACTAGTTTCCTGAGAATTTAGCCAAACAGTTCCAGGGAAGACAGATCTACTGCTCCTGAGGCATCAGTATTTCATGTCTCTGGGGAAAAATATCAGGTGGGCTGCTTCTGAGCTAGAGACAGAGGCCTCACAGAGTCCTCATTTCTATTTTCTTTCAGAGAGAATAAAAAAGAAACATTTTAATATGAAATGAAGAAAGGCTGCTAAAAGCAAAATATTGAAGCAACCTGTAAAATTAGATTATAATTATTTTTTTATTTTCAATTTAAGTTTCTCTAACCTTCTCATTTGTGACTATTTACAAAGTAGAAACTAAACTCCTTACAAAAAAACCAAACAGCAAAAACCAGAAAAAACCCACAAACAAACAAAAGAACAAACAAACAAAAAAAAATTAAGGAACTTCGTGGCTTTTAATACTAATTTTTATAGTTCTGTTCTCAGAGAATGATTGTTAGGAAAAGAATATGGCAACAGAATAATGAGATACTTTACAGATACTTCCGTATGCAAATAAACAGAGTAACATTAACCATTTCTCTAAATGGATTCGCCATGAGCATTCACCTGCAGATAGACACTCCCTTGGGATTTAGGTAATGCAGTGTACAACATGGATGACTGCATTTGTCGACAGTAGTCATTTCTCTCTGAAACTCATCATCATGCAGTGCAATATCTTGAAAGGCAGAAACCAAGGTGAGCAGAGAAGCTCACTACAGATATGTGGCGGAGAGTTGTTACACTGTAAATCACTAACAGGGAGGTAAACAGAAGATATATTATTATTGAAAATTACATCCTTGCAAGTGACATCCTATCAATTTCTCAGTAAGAGTGTTACAGTAGTCAGTAGCTGCATATTCAAGCTCACATATTTTTTAGCTTGAATCTTTCATGGGTTATTATGAGAAGAAATTGAAACATCAAGGTGCAAGCAGAAGTGTCCAAGAATCCCCCTCCCCATCTAATATTTGGAAATACACTTAGCCCTCACCACAGCATCAGAGAAAGATAGGAGAGGTTCTGCATAACCATAAACTATGAGAATATCAAGTGAGTGTCAAGTGATGTGGATTCTGCTCTTTGCTCTTCCTTGATACACTGTGGGACTGCATAATAAACATCCTTTCTTTCTCTTTTCTCATTAATACGAAGATACTAACAGTTTTACATCTTTTTGAAAAGCAGCTTGAAATCTGCAGGAACTGTCTAGCACAAAATCATATTATTAATTATTTCTATCAGGATACTTCTGAACATCTGATAAGTCCTATCACACTGTATTATGAGGAAATATGGAGCAAACCCAGCACATCACAAACTTCTTATTTAAAAAAATCTTTGTGCAAAGGAGTTAATAGTACCAGAAAATAGCAGAGGTATTGTAGCTTTCCAAGCTAGCAGACCCTGGTGGAAACTTGAAGACCCCCTTTCACTGACTGGTTCAGTCTATAATTAGCAACACACTGGACATTAGCAGATCATTCCCTTTCCCCCTTCTTGAGAAAAATTAATGGGAAAAGAAATAAAAAAATTAGTACATAGCTGCACCTGACCACACTTACCAGTCTCACAAACCTGCAATCTCTGAGCGTGTACAGCAGATTCCTAAAGAAACAATTTTCTTGTCATTCTGGAGGCTTCACCTTGCTGAGGCATCTTAAAAGCAAACAAGCAAGGACAGGCAAAACAGATGCTATCTGTCACAACTGATTTTGGCATGTTACAATCTTTTTCTTTTCTTTAAAAGAATATTTTTAATTAGCTGAGTTCAGTAATCCAGTTTCCTGCTCAGGCCACCATAGAACAGCAGCAGCAGAGATGGCTGGGAGGAAAAAATTAACCGTGAGGACAGAGAAAATGACCAGAACGTAGAGAAAGAACGTAGGAGCCAGTTATAGCAGTTT
Organism: Turnix velox; assembly: GCA_013400935.1. Classification (NCBI taxonomy): domain Eukaryota; kingdom Metazoa; phylum Chordata; class Aves; order Charadriiformes; family Turnicidae; genus Turnix; species Turnix velox. The sequence continues at coordinate 102,548 of VZTY01016450.1, read as the reverse complement.
TGCAGCTAAAGCCTCTATCTCTGACTTGCCTGGGAGAATGTGCAACTTGGAAAAATAGACCTACTTACTGGAGCTCATTGTTAAAACTTCCTAAGGCACTTAGTGGATCAGTTTCAGACTTAAAATGCTAAGTGACCTGAGAAGCAACTTACACTAACTCTTGTGGTCAATTATGGAAGGATAGTCTTTCACTTCTGTTAAAAATCTCAAATCCACTGCAAAATGGCATGTATGTAGCAGTAGATCCAAGAAAACTTTAAAATCTGCAGTGCCAAAAGAATCAATACAACTTCCTTTTGTGCTTTTCTGAAGTTAATATGTAGTACTCACCTGATAAACTCAGTAGGTCCCCCAAAAATTACCAGGAGGAAGAGTGAATAATAAATGATAGTTCCTCAGGTTTCAGGGCACCAGAAACTTTTACATTTTAACTCAGATGTCATTTAGCAGTTCGAGCAGCAGTGGCAAATTTTTTAGTAATCATGAACATAAAAAGCGCACTCCGTATAGCCCCAGGCAAGAAGCATCAGAAACTAAGTGGCATATAATCATTTACAGGATAATGGATAAAACACTCTTAAGAGTGTTTTACTTAAGAGGTAAAACTCAAAGACACCTTGATTTCAAATTGCAGTCTTTATAGACACTGCTAGTTTTGACTTGTTAATCTTATACCAAGATATAGGCTTTGCTAAGGTGACTGGTATAGCTGGCCACTTTGTGGAGTCAGTATCAGGATTCAGGTTTTTCCTACTTACTGAATCACTAATCTCAGCCTGCTCTCATCTGAGATCATACTCTATGAAGGCAGTAGATCAGAGCCTCTGGCTTACTAAGTTAAAAATCATTTATTGAAGGAGCAACATTACTGAACTTATTTCAGATCAAAATAATGGCCAGGCCTGTGTGAACTTTGCTGATAAGATGGTGCAGTGCTCTGTAGCTGCTCTGTCTTGCTTTCCTACTGCCATGTCAAAGCCCTCATGACATCACTGACACAGCCCCTGTATCACATTGCATTGTCATGGGCTTTAGAAGGTTCTCTTGATCTCAATGAGCTCAGACTGACATCCCTACCATAAAGCATTAAGGAAAATGAAATGTTAGTTGAATATCAAGTAAAGTGGACATCTCTACTTTGATTGATGCCTTTCGGTTCAGAGGGATATAGATAGGGTAAATAGCAGTTTAATAACACAGTAGGGGCAACACACTTTGAATACTTCATCTGAGGAAAATCAAGCAAAACAGAAGAAGATTTTAGTGCTACTTCAAGCACTTGTAGCCTTACTGGAAATAAAAATTAACTGCAGATATCCCCACATTTTCAGACATAGGTTTTGAACACGGAGATTGATTATTTGACTAATAGTACTGGAATTGAACTAACAATAGCAGACATCTTAACAAAAGAAAATTTGGTGTCACATTTTTGGCATAGGTCAAGCAGGGGAAGATGAAAGGAAGAAGAAGAAAGTAGATATTTTTGTCTGTCATTGTAAGAATTGATGATATTAGGAGAAAAATTGTGTTTCATTTTTTCTTTAGAAGAAGCAAATAACTTCCTGTTAAACAGCATTAAGGATCAGTAGTTCACGTGATTTCACTAAATGAGGAATGTATCTCATTCACAGACAGTATAATGTGCATTATTATGGCTTTTCCATTTCTCATGAATAGAAGCAGGTAGCTATTGTTCTTCTCATTCCATAATCTTCAGAGGTTTTGAAAGTTTTATTTGCAAATAATACCATCCTGAAAGGGATTGCATTACTATTTCCTTCTCAGATGTCATACCAGGTGCCTCTTCTTTAGCCATGTTTTGAGGTTAAATAACTATCATTGACTATTGCACTTGAGTCTTGAAACAGATTTTTATTTTCCAATGTTGTGAACCTGTTATTTATACATTCTTTTCATTACTATTTCCCTGCTAGTCAATGGGCTGTAGAGATGTCATTCTCAGCTTATAGAAAAAACTTCTAAAGCTTATGTAATTTTCTATGATAGTTAAATATTACCATGCATTCACATTTGGAGATCTGAAAAAATCCACAACTTTATCTATGAGACCAGAGAAATGCTAAGCTGATGCCTTCTTTTTGTTTGAGATGATCTTTTACCATCTCGAAGTTGCAAGCATCAGTACTGTAGCTTTTCAGTCTTCATTGCTTTATCAGGTTCCTCAAAATTAGTGGCAACAAAAGGGATTTTGAAATATGGGGTGAAAACATATCTGACAACAGCTGTCAGAATAAATAGCTGATTCTTTCTAATGGAAAACAGAAAAGCATTGAAGTATAGAATCATAGGGTTGGAAGGGACCTTCAAAAGTCATCTAATTTAATCTTCCTGCAGTAAGCAGGGAGATCCTGTGCTAGATCAGGTTGCTCAGCGCCTCACCAAGCCTGGCCTTGAATGTCTCCAGGAATGGGGCATCCACCATCTCTCTGGGCAACCTGTTCCAGAGCCTCACTACCCTCATGGTGAAAAACCATGGCCCCTCATCCAGTCACTGCATGCTCTGACAAACAGTCCCTCCTGCAGCTTTCCTGTAGACCCCCTTCAGGTACTGGGTGGCCACTATGCAGTCTCCCCAGAGCCTTCTCTTCTCCAGGCTGAATAGTCCCAGCTCTCTCAGCCTATCCTTAGAATAGAGGTGCTCCAACCCTTATATCAGCCTTCATATGCTTTTCAGTTGAAAATTCCCAAGGATCACTGTCACCCCAGTTACTAATTTTCTTCACTGCTAGGCTACAAAAAAAAAAATTGACTAGCATTTATCTATATTTATCTAAATTTGTGTTTCAGTCACTAGTAACTAGTAAAAGAAAACAAAGCAGAACAGAAGTAAAAGCCTTACACAGTCCAGAAGATTTGACCTGGTTTTCATACAGATGTATTCCCTCAAAAAAATCTTTATAACTTTCAAGACATTTTTAAGTGCTAGTGAAAGAAAAGCATGCAACAAGCATAGGATGTACCAAAACCTAAAATGAAGATTCTATTAAATTATCATTCTCTTAGTCTTTCAGCTTCTCTCTAGATCACAAAAGGGAAAGTTTTTTTCCTCTGCATAATTAGGTCAGGCTTGTAATGGCTCTAACATTAACTAGAAAAGCAAAAAGAATCTAGAAGACAGATAGGTGACAAAAAAGAAATATGGTGAATTACAGCAGCATCAAAACCAAAGTCAAAACTTTGCCAAAATTACTAGATCATCACTTCTAGCTGGTGCAGTTGATGTCAAAACTAAAGTGCTCAAATTTACTGACTTGGCACTCTGCTTATCAGACCAATTTCAAGTCAAAAACATTCATAAAGGCAAACTCATCATCTTTACCTTCCAGAGCTTATATCAATGTAAGTGCTTCAATGAGGTCAATGGATCAATATCTCTTATTTGCAGGACGGAAACTGTGAACTTGTTTGCACCCTTAGCCAAATAAGGTGATATTAAAAAAACACAAAACCTATATGAAATAATTTATTTAGCATTCAGCACCTCAAGTTTGCCTGGATAATGATAAAGCAAAGGCTCTGTAACAAAAATATATAGCTAAACCACACCTAACTTGCTGAACTTATGCCAAAGTATAGCGTTGCATAAAACTGTTAAATTAATATTTTTAGCTTTCTGAGATGATGCCAACTCTCACTTACCTGAAGAAAACTCTTAATTTGTATTAGTTTTCTTGCCCTGAGTAAGAAAGTAAAGCTTTCTGGGCAGCAGATTAACTTCTTGTTTACAAGTCTTAAAAATGTCAGATCATTCTAGTCCAAAGTAAATGAGGCAGCACTTACACTCAAGTGATCTGATAAAACTTCAGTGATTAGAATAGGAGAAAGAAAAGAAAAGGGAAAGTGAAGAAAAAAAAGAAGCAATCATTCTGAGAAAGGGGGAATATTTAGATAATTAACCTTGTAATTTGAGTGGTTCATACTGCTTTGCAGATGTACTTGTATAGGATAGCCCAGTAGTCATGTCCTTATTTCAGACACCTAAAGAATCCATGCACCCAGCCCCTTCTCTGAGCACATGCTGGAGAAAAAGAACCGAGACACAAGCACACCAACCAGGATCTACAAAGGTTGTGCAGATGAGAGAGATGAAGATGAAAACAAATCAGATTAAAACCCATCAGTTATTGTCATACTTGTAAGTATCGACCACATTAGCTTAACTTCTGAACTCAGAAAACATTGGCAAAATGGAAAAGTGGCAACACAGACACACCAGATGGGCAGAAATCCTTCATAAGGCATTCTGGTATATGCAGACACCAGTGTCAGTTGGATGGCAAATTGGGCCCATCTTAGCAGAGTCCTGGGACTAGCCACCTCCTGAGGTTTGAAGTGCAATGTACTGCTACATAAAAGCCTGGGGGCTTTCCGCATTCAGTAATCTCTTCTTGACTATTCAGGTGTCCTTCACAGGAGTAATATTTGTCTCAGGTAGGCTTGTGTCACATTCTGATGTTTGTCCTTGGGATTCTTGGGATCTCCTGGGTTCCTTCACAACAGAGGGTCTCTGTTCTGTTACGGAGATGAAAGTTTCCTTCTTAGGTAGCTGCTAGCCATTTCATACTTCAGCAGCAACTGTAAAAGCAGTATTTTCTCTTCCACCTGCCACTTCTAACAGTGAGTCTAAGTCCAAGTGGGATCTTCCATTGTTGAAATTAAAAGGACGGATCTGGAAACCAAAATTCTCAAGTTCCTTCCGTGCAGCTGTAATTCTAAATTTTTGTGCCACTGACTTCAATTGATCGGTGCTACCAAGAAAGGCTGGAAATTAGTAGAAAGTGGGATTTATACATATAGGAACATGCTTTCTTTACTGACAGCTATCTGAACTTGATTATTTCCACCTTACAATTTTGTAGCTATGTAAACAGCAGTAAAAATGTGAATAACTTTCAAGTGCTTTCAAGAAGAAAAACAGTTATTTTCATTACTATAATTCATAACTTTTTAGTTTGATTTGGTCATTTAAAGCAACTGCAAAATCCTGCTTGGACTGCATATTCAGCAGACCAGCTAGCCGCTTGATAATTTGCACTGGAATCACACTGTGGCCTCACCAAAAGGGGTATTTCTATGCTGCCAGAACAAGAAGATCTGAATGAGTACAGTGACAGCAGCCAGGTACAACAGCCAGGAGCCCAGAGCTCCAGACATGACCACAGCAGTAAGGCAGATCAAATTCATTTCAGTCTGGACAGTCAGACAAGGACTGAACCAAAGGGGTCCAGAATGCAGATGTAGTGCAGTGAAACAGAGGCCAGGATCCAGACTCTCAGTTTAAGCGCAGCTCTGGAGTGATGGGATTGACTCCCTATCAAGGCATCTCACAGTTACTCTGACACAGCAGAGGTAGCAAACCAGTGGGGAAGGGAAGCACTCAATCCTCATGAGATGAGAACAGCTTACCTGCACCTTAGTAGTTTTCTTAAACCAGGGTACTATGCTGTCAGGACGTCATTGGGAACAAAGCTGGTCAGAGAGTTATGTGCAGAGTAGATTATTAGGAGTTAAATTCTTATTTTCTTCAGCTATAGTAATAGTACAATCTTCATTTCTTTCTGGCTCTCACTGCTAGTATTTGGAGTAGAGAACAATACTGAAGTTGATAATTCTGCCTTTTCCAGGCAGTAAAAAATGTTCTTCTTTCACCAGAAAGCTGATGGAAAGCTTTCAATTGTGCTGAAATGCTCTGCTCCTCTATTGCATCTATCATGTTGCGAGAGATTCCTCATATGTGTATGGAGATGTATGGGAAAAAGAGCCACACAAGGAGTGACGGAGGCCGGCTGGAACATAAGCCCCAGAGAGCAAGGGCATTACCACCAGCAGGCAGGATCCCTCATGGACACACTATCAGAAAACTAGTCTGCAGAAAAGATCATGTTGCAGGGTGCCACTGCACAGTGTAAAACTGCACAGTTTCTGCAATTAGTTAGGGCAAAAATAATGAAGATTCAGTTTATATTTACAGCATCTATTTGAAAAGGATTTGCGGCATTTACAAAGGTTATGTCCAGACAATGAAGTCTAATAGGCTTTTTTCATCTCTCAGACTTCCTTGATCCTTAGGCACACACAAGATACAAACTTGATTCAGATCCCCAAAGTGTTTACTATCAAATTTCTTTTTCTTCCAAATGGACATAAGGGGCTGCTCAGAGAGCTATAAAGATTGAAACGGATTTTGTATTCTCCTCACCTTGGTCCCTTGGGGATGCAATAGTAAACAAAGAGACACCGAATTCTGATGTTTGCAGTAGGGTAAATAATTAAAAAGTATTCAGTGTATACAAGGAGTTCTCAAGGTTGCTGTTGATAGCAATAGAAACTTGTAATTACTTTACTTTGTGTTGTGGCACAGTTGAATATGTCTTACTTGTAGCTTTTAAAATATTTAATATTATTTCAGATATTTTAGAATGTTTCTCTTTTAGTTTTGTCTTTGCTTTTTATATAGGAAGTCACAGAAGACATGTGAAAGAGCCCTGGAAGGAAAAGAGAAACTGTAGTAATTAAGAAGAAAACATATGAAGAGCAAAACTAAAACACAGAAACCACAGTGGAGTAAGGGACAAGGACTAAGGGACAGCTGAATAGCTGTATCAAGGCTCTAAAAAGCAACAGTATAAAAATTCAAATGCACGCTATGAACGCATAACTGTGGCAAACAGCTGTTTCTCTGTGATTTCTTGTTGCCGGGGTTCTATTTCTATTGCCTCCATTTTAGGATGAGTCACCCTAATTTTAGCAGATAAAGTGACACATAGCTCAAGAAAAAACAAAAGCTATTAAAGGCAGCTAGTAAGAATTAGTTGTCTGTGAAGGGCAATTCAACTACTTCATCTACCATGGGACTAGGATTGTGTGGCTAGGAACTGTGATATAGATCCCTAATCTGGATAGTAATGTCTTACTGTGGGAAGCTGATCTGCAAGATTTTTTAAAAAGTTTTCTATTTTGAAGGCAAGCAGTAACAAGATGCAGTCCTTAATATGCAGTCTTTTAGTCTTGGAAATTCTATTTTCATTTAGTTAGCAAATAAACAATTACATGAAAGAATTATACATTATATGCATTTGAGTTTCTCAGATAAATTATTTGAAATTTAAATTTTTTAAACTTCTGTTCTCTGGAAACCATAAACTGCACCCTTTTCTTACAATTTCTTACAATTTTAATTTTCATTCAAAACTAAAGTTTAATGAATAAGAGCCAGAGATTAGTTCTCACTAAACTAAGTTCAAACCTCAAATAAAGTAATTTTTTCCTCACATTTTCTGTTTGTTGTGGATTTTTTGAAGAGTCTACATAAGTAGTAACATGCAACAATACAGACCTAACAAGTTGGTATGGGTGGAAATAGGCTTTCTGCTTTAGGGGACTTTGAATTAATTGCAAATTAGGTTCATGGCATGTTAACCACAGAGAAAGAGCATATTTGCATACAAAGCAGCATCTTAACCTAAGTTTTGAATGCCAGGTTTGAAGAACTGTCATCCACCTTTCCCACTGTTTCTTGTGGAGAGCCTATGACCTAGAACACTAGGGAAATCCTTACTGTTGTGAGACATACCAGAAAAGAAAAAAACCCAATGGGAATGAACAGGAATTCTTGAGATACTGGAGTAGAAAAGCAACTTGGCTTAATTGGGAAGGAAGCTGTTGTCTGGTTGTATTACCACTTTGCCACTGCCACCATTTTTTTTTTTCTTCATATTAATTCTGCTTCAATGTCTGAAATGTCACTCTGGGAACTGCCGCCAGATGTTGTTTGGATGAGGGTGACAGAAAGCGCTGTAATACTAGATGAGTCTGGCATATGTGCATCACCTATAATAAAGCTCTACCTGCAAGAGTAATGACAATTTACACAAACTGATGAGCTTTTGCTGAAGAGGGAAGCTATGGCCAGAAGTCAGTAAGTAGCATGAAATTCTGTACCCCACTGAGAGCTTTCTGTGAACATGTCTCTAATAGCAAATTTATGAGTAATTTATAAATGCTAAAAATATTAAGAAGATTTAGCCTTAGGAAAATGTAATTCAGTGTTTTCTGTGCTCAGTTGTGAACACAGAAAGTATTTCGTAGCTCCAGTCATGAAACAAAGATGACTGTGGATGCTCATCCTGGTTTGAGATAGAGCAAAACAAATTTTCTTTGCAGTAATTTTACATACTGTTGAGTCTTTTCTAACTGACAGCAGGTTTTGAAAGTAATGGTATGTTTTACCAGTTAACTCTGTTGAGGCCTGACCACTAAACTGAATGAAAATGCTTCAATAGTCCTTTCCAAAGCATAAATTTTCAGAGAGAAAATTTTGTCCATTTTTTTGTGTAGTTGCTTTCCCACTATTTATCAGAACAAAAGGTTGGTTTTATTAATCTTCATTCTTCCTTTTTTCTTTCGTTGCTTCTATTCTGTGAATTTTGCTTTTATATTTGCCAGAGAACAGAAAAAATTGTCAGATATTTCCAAAAGAGAAAGAAAATAAATATGCCCCTTAGTTTCACTACTATCCTTATACTACTTTCTGTCTAAAAAGATATATAGATTGACATACATACATTTGTAGAGAGATCACACATAGAACGTTGTTATACACTATATCTGGGTATAAAGAGTCTTAGAAGGCATTTGAATTACAAATACTTCCATTTTAATTCTCCAGAGTAATTTCACTTTAAGTGAGATGAAGATACAGTATAAGTATTACGAATGGGAGTATTATTAAAATTAGATGACACTACCCATTATAAAGCCCTGATTTTGGTGGCTTATAACTTTGCAGAACTTTTAATCTTTCAGGCTGACATGTACCTCATTGGCAGGATGAGGCTGGAGGCTATAAGGCTCAGAAGGACAGTCCAACTGGCTCCTAAAATGAAACTTCATTTTATCTTTTCACAGAGATAAAATGCATATTCTGGCTCCCTGCCACTAATTTCAACAGATACATTGGCCCTGGGCTTAGTCTCTCCATGCTGCATGCCAGCAAGGAGGTGAGGGTCTGGGCAGGACGTGAAAGAGAAAGACTGGTGAAGAAATGCAGTTCTTACTCCTGCTACAAACTTCTCCTTTTTCTGCCTCTTCCCATTTTATATTTGAACCCACATTTGCAATCTCAATAAGAGGCCAAAGGAGGACCAATCTTGGACTTCTTCATTGTTTGTCAGTTAAAGATGGTACATACATTTATCTATTTCACTCAATACTTAGGAGGCTACACTAAAGCAATTTATATTTCTTATTTTCTGGGACACAAGGATCTAATTTGTAGAACTGCTGAGCATTCAGAGTCAGGTGCTATCAAGAGATTCTCTGCCGTTAACTGCAATAGTAGCCTACAAAAAGCCTAAAAAGAAAAGTTCTCAGTGGGAAACCAAAACAAAAGATACATTTGATCACCACAGTGTTATGAAACTAAATGCAACTTGGTCATGGTTGACTTCATAGTCCATGGAACTTGTATATTGATGTACTTTTTGCAGTGAAAAATCAAGCAGTATTACTAATGTAATTATGTATTGTAAACAAGGGTAAGCAAGAGCAAGATATCCCTATCTATGCTTGAGTTAATGAGAAATTATAGTTCTGTCTTTTTCGATGCTGAATTGAACAAAAAATGCTTTTTCAGATACCCCTAAATCAACATTAATCATACCTTTTCAAATTGCTGCTTGAACATATGCATCAACATGGAGTATAAAAAGAAATAACTGAGAACATTAGAGATCATTAATTTTCATCATTATTCTTTGGGACATGTAAAAGACATTGTCAGCTGAAAAAATGTGTGTCAGTTGTTTGTAGAAATATTGCTGGCAGCATGTATTCATAAGCAAGATTACTTGAAAAAATTTACCCTTCAATGAAACTGGAAGCAATTTCTTACAAGAGAAGTACATACAGCTGCTTAGTAAGCACACAATAGAAGACACATTGTAACTCATTCAATGACAAAACCTCATAATATCTGAGGACTTACTTTGGCCTGTTACACTACTGTTCTGAAGACAGATATGGATATTTTCAAAACTCAGGCTATAAGGAAATAGAATTTACTTAACCACATAAAGACAAAATAAATTGGAATTTTCTGCAATTTTGAGGGTATTTTGATTTCTTGTCCCCATTACAGTATGAGCTAACAAAAAAAAATTTTATACATGAAAATGTATATTACTGGCTCCTAAGTCATCATACAGAACTATTTCAGTATCATAATTTATTTTCCATGTTTTCTAATTATTTGAAAATACCTGGGGAAGCAATTAGTGCAGTTAGTTCATTTCCATTTTACATTATACACATTTCCCATGAACTCAAAGTAATCCATAGCACATTAAGCACAAAAATAGGTGGCACAGATAAGCCACTATCTGTATTAGGGCAGGCATCTCTAAACTTAGCTTTTGTACCACTGTTACTCTGTGGTGTTGCAGTGTGCTCTCTTCCTTTTCCCCCTCTTCCTCTCCCCCAGATCCCATCAGTGGGAGTTCTGTTGAGCTGCTACTGGACTTTGGAGGATAGCTGACTACAGCTAAAGTCCTGCCTAGAGTGGGAACCTAGAATCTTTGTTCCTGTGAGAATATGACTGTAGGTCAATAATCTTACTTCATAAACAGTGAACAGCCCAAGAGCCCTTTGAGGTTCTCTGTGCAGCAGCAGGCTGGGCACCAGGATTTCTCCTTGAGCAGGGACATTTGCTTAAGTGTCCACACTACTACTCCTTGCAGTTGAGAGATTTCTTGCCACAACAGATTCTCAGTAAGTGACTAATAGCATGTGAGAGCTTTGATATCTTAGCCAAGTGATATAGAGCATTGATTGCAGATAAAAAATCCTTTAGACATAAATCGTTGATCAAGTCTGGAACTAGGATTGGATCCAGCCACAGCTAGACTCCTGAGAAGAATTTCAGAAATCACAAAGTTCCTTTCTAAATCTTCTGATTCAAAGTGAGTGTCTCCTTGACAGCTTGTCTGACCCTGTCCTCTATGCAGTAAATGGAGTGTACCTTGATATAAAATCTCAAAAAACACTGTCATATTTACTATCAAACTTCATTAAATCACTGTCTTAAATTGATAAATATTGCATTACTACCCTCTTCCAAGTTAAGTTAATCACTGCACCCACAACAAGATATGTAGTAGGTCCTAACTGACAAGACTGCTTACTAAGTATTGTGACCAACAGTCCATTCAATCCTCCACACTCTACAGAATAGGGTTGTAAGTGTCTACACTACTTAATCAGCTCCCTTTGCCACTCTTGCTCCTACCAGTTCTTCGGAAATTTAAGGCCAGGCATCCCTACTAGTCTTTCCAAAAAACACTCAGATTTTCAAAGCAAGATCCTCTGACCTTGTTAATCTGGGACACAGCCCAACTCCCCAACAGTTGGTTGTGCATCCGCTGTGCTCTGGTGGAAAGAGGCAGCTGGGTCTGCCTGTATCTCCAAGCTGAGTCTGAAGACATATGGGAACTTAGTAACAGCACATTAGCAATGACAATTGAAAGGTTTTAGCTCTAAGGCACTTCTAACGAGTGCAAGTCATACATGTTAAGAACCATTTCAGATAAACCATTTTGTCCCAAACAGGCATGCAAGGGCCTTGCATAAAGAAGATTGGAGAAACTCATCCTTCTGACATGGGAGGCAGAAGAATACCCCAGGGCACCTAAAACATTATCAGATATCTTTTCAGCTGTCTAAATGGTTGGATCTTACCCAATAGTTTTCTGTGTGGACTAGATGTTTCTTTGCTCTCTAATATTTGGATCTCCTGTTTTGGGATATGATACAGTCATGGCTATCAAAATGAAAATTGCCTTCATAGCTTGGCTCATCGAATGAACTAACGCTAAAATATTTACATGGAGGACATTTTTTTTTCATTTATCTGGGTAGTTTCAGGTACTGTAAGGTATAATTCAAAATTAATGGTACATTTCACATAATCAGTTCTGAAGAGGTAGTCACCTACATGCTATCAAAGATATACCTACACAAAAAAACATCAATTTAAGCACTTATATATATATACACATACATGCATAAATACATACAAGTGTATATATACACATGCTAGCCATATGCAAAGTGAAAAAAATTAATAACTCATCCTAAATATATATATAATATCAGCCATAAGGAAGAGCTTCAGCAATTCAGAGAAAAGGGTAAGCTGCTTAGCTATTTTGGGCTAAGCAATAAGTGAAAGAATAAATGTGTTAACTACACTATTCTAAGCAGAGTCTCAGGGGATGTTGAGAGGAACCATATGCCAATAATTGTAAAAGGGGACTACTGCTCACTTTTAATACTTTTAATTGCAAAATACATCAGTAGGCTTGGGTTATTTTTTTTTTTTTTTTAAACAGTTTAAAATAATGCTCTAAGAATAAGAGTTTAAAATGCAAATAATTGAACATTGCAACAACTTTAACTATTGTAAATATAAAAGACTATCTTTGCGTACTGTCATAATATTTATTCTAGAAAGCTCAGAAACTAGTTTGGGCGGCTATATCATTATTTCATCAATCATCAGCTACCTGGTGGGTACTAACTTTCTATAAATATAGAAATGTGGGTTTTTTTACAGTGGTGGCCAGATTAAGTTCTAGTTGGGCTTTGACCCTTGCAAAACTTCACAGCATTCTTATAAGTCTTTCTAAGTGTCCTGCCTCTTCTTCCAAAGGGTCTCTGTTTCACCACTCTGAGTTTCAGACAAGTCTCTTTGTTCAGCCAGGCCAGCCTCTCTTCCCATTGTGTCATCTTTAGGCACATGAGGATGGCTTATCCTTGAACCTTTAAGATTTCCTTCTTGATGAATGTCCAGCCTTCCTGGATTGCTTTTCTCTTCAGGACTTTTACCCAAGGGACTTAGTCAACAAATCTCCTTAATGGGCCAAAGACTGCTAACCTCCCTTGTTACTTCTCTAAGAATTGAAAATTCAGTCATTTTGTGATTGGCATATCCAAGATAACCTCCAACTGCCACATTACTTAAGTCCTTCTCTGTTGGCAAACAACAGGTCCAAGCAGTGTGTCCTCCCTAGCTGTCTCACAAGATGTGTCAGGATGTTATCTTCCACACACTCAAGGAACATCACAGTTTCCTCTCCAATGTATGGTATTTCAAGAAGACATCTGTTATTCTGAAGATCCCACAAGTAATTTTGAGACTTTTCCCAGCTACCTACAGAATATTTCACCAGCCTTTCTCCGGTCTGCCTTCTTGGTCTTACACCAGATTCTTTTGCACAAACACTCAACCCTACCTTCACCATCAGTAATGTCTAGACAGTCAAAACACTCCCTGACATACAGGGCTATTCCACTGCCTTTCTGTCATTGCTTACATGAATATATTTATAGCCATATATGCAAAAGAATTCTATAGCCCAGGAAACACAATGTTCACTAGTTTGATTAATGATACTGTTTTTACATATTTTTTATGAATGCACTCTGTAGGTTACCATAAGTAGGAAGAATGACCACCCTCTAACCTCCTTCCTTTCTAACACCTATGTTATAAACACTGTTACTGCATTCAAATAACTCTAGTCAACTTGTTGCCACATTCCACTAGCAGCTGAAGAAAAGTACCAGAATGTCAGCTACCACAGGATCACACCACAAGCCAGGGTCATGTCAACCACTGCAAGAAACATTCTGCAGTGTTTTACTATCAATGTGGATTCTGTCTATATCCCTGCATGCATCTGGACTCAGTTCTTTCTGGTTTATAGTTACCTGTATTTGGAGTGTGGTCTGGAACAACATGCTCCTAGTTTCCAATAATCTTCACACCAATGGACAGGTCCTCTCTGAGACTATAGCTCTGATTTCTGCTGAAATATTTACAAGGTAGCACAGCTGAAATGGAATGTAGTCTATGCTTCCCTCAGACTTCATCAATTATTTTATCCCATGTTCAAAACCAGAGTATTTTACACAATCAGGTTTCTGGAAAAGAGATTAGATATTCCTCTGCTCTAGAATATGTTACGATACAAAAGTGAACCCACAAGGAATTAAGATTTGATTTTTATTTATCAAACTGGATAAGCTTTTTCTCATTTCTTACAATAAAATAAAAGAATAAAGTCTGAAATATGACACATTTGTTTTAACTTCAATTACTGGCATTCAATGCTATTTCTACACACATATCAGTCTTCTCAAAACCTCACCTGAACTGAGAAGTCATCTGTTTGTTGCCATTTTCTAGAAGCCTTTCAAGGTCTTGCCCATTACTGTGCAATAGCTTACTACAGATTAATTTCTGAATACAACACTATCCTGCTACAATACCTGGAGGAATTGTCCATACCTGAAAACCCATTTTCCTGATTTTCCTTCCTGCATAGACAGCTGCATTCAAAGGGCAGTGCTTCACTGATCGGATGTTATGTACCATACAATACAAAGTCTAACTGGAGTATCAGAACATTATTCTCATAAAAAGGAGTGCTGGAAAATTCAGCATATCAAGATCACCATTGCTTTTAATTCCTAATACATTTAGTAAGTTAAACTACGTGCCTGTGCATTTTTAGCTATAATTGGGGAACTAATTTTGATTAGGGTCATTCACTGTCTGGCTCTCCAACAAGCATTTTTATGTTTGGACTACTTTAAAATCATAAAATATTTGATTTCTTTTTTTTTTTTTTAAAGAATCATTTCCAAAACTGTAGTAAAGATGAATGCTGGCAAAGGCCCATTAATGACAGAAGCATTAAGCATTCTTCTCTACTTTGTGGCTAATGTGGTGTTTTAATTGACTGGGAGATTCCCAGAAATCAATTTCAGATTTAACAAGCACATCATTAGATATGAGATTAAGCAGCTCAAGCATGTTTTCAGTGGTTTCTTCTGGTGTAGTTCCCAAATGGTAGTCATATGTTTTTCTTGACTGGCCCATACATATAACTAGTACTTTTGCTGCAGCACTATCCCAAGATTAGAGCATAATTTATTTTTTTGGTTTTTTGAAAATCCATAATAGGCAAGGGACAAAAAATATTAAACAATGCAGAAAGGCAGAGATTTTTTTTTATAGACCAAAACAGGGAAGGAGGAAAACTTGAGTACAAAAACATAAAAGATAACAGCAAAAAATCCAGAAGGGAACAAATAAGGAAAAGCGCAGCAAGAAAAATTGTATTAATTTTCAACCTTCTAAAATATTACAATTTTCATTCAGCTCAAAATATTATGAAATTATTTTGCCTCAGTTTCTTATTATTTGAACAATGTAGGTCAATTTTTAAGGGGAAAAAATGCCATTTTGAATTGGGAAGTCAAAGTTTTCCTTTATAAATGTCAAAATGAAATGGTTTGGCATTTCCAAAATTAAATATTTCATTTCACAAAGGTCAAAATTATATGTTTTGACATTTTTTAATTCCTTCCCCCTTTGTTCTGATCAGAGCCATTAACCATGTTGAACCTAGGTTATATTCAGACCTCTTTAAGCTCAATTTTCTATCTGTATTGTTAGCCAAAAAATAAATTTTTCCCAGTGTCATTACAAAAAAGAAAACAAGATGATCTTTAAAGCTACCCTGTTTCTACTTCTGCTGTGGTAGTCTCTATCCCTCTCTGCTCAGTTTCAGCCTGAAGCATACAAGTATCTGGACTCATATTTTCACAGCTGTGAGAATTGGCTTTTCCCTATTGCATGCCTCTAAATTAAAAGCAGTAATGCAGTCAAAGGCACAATGTCTCAATTAAACCCAGAAGCTGGAAAGGGAATTAATTGTCCTAATGGACATTTCTCAACATTTTTATAGGCATATATATTGTCCAGGTGTTACAGTTACAGTCACTATAAAAATACTAATTGATTAATAAATATGCAATGTGACTCTAATGCAGAGTAATCAGCCCATTGCCCTTAGCAATAACATGTCAGCACTTCTTTTCTGTCTCTCATGGGCAGTCAAAACTAAACTTGATATTGTTAGTTTAGCATCTTATGAATAAATAAATCATATGGAGTGCTGCGACCAGGATTGAGGTCAAAACAGTGAAGAAGAATAAGAGAAGTTATAATGTTGCTTGCTGACTTGTTAGAAGAGATGTGTAACAGACTGATAGATCACCTTACCACTCTTCTGCCAGTTGTCACAGGAGCAGTGCAGAGCAGACAGAGGACAAAAGCAATACTAATCTGCCAAGTGCAAATGAACAGCACTAGATTTACAGTAATCACATATAGAAATATCTATTCAAGTATTCACTTCCATGAGTGTTCCCAAAATATAAGTGAATTATTCCTTTAAAGTGTGTTAAGGAAGAAGCTACGGAAGACAAGAAAAATGGAAGTGGAAACTTTTTTTTCCCCCAATCATATTGGGTAAAGAGATCAGCAGCATACCTTCAGGAATCAAGGAGGTATTAAGGATCGTGGTTTGGTAAGGGGCTTATTAGTTTGGTTTTTTTAAAAACAAGAATTTAGAAGCTTCGGCATAAACCTCTCTCCAGAACACCTTAGGAAGTCTACAAATGAATATACTTAGTATATAAATCTTTCCAAGTGTGCTTGTACAGAAATTTTCCCTTTTCATCCAGTCCATGTTCACCTTGTTTGTTTACTCTTGATGAGAATATCCATCTCCTTATGATAAACTCGAGTAAAACTACGATGCCTGTGATAGTCTCATGTCAGCAAAACCAGCAGCTTGTCAATATGTGCTGGAGTTAGCTACCATGGACCGCATCTTCTAGAATCCTTGAACTGCAGATTTTCAAGCTCTTAAACCCAAGTATAATTCTTTGTGCATAAGGTTAATCTGTTGACAAAATCAAATAGCACGTTATTAAAACTTGAAAGGCTTTATCTATTTTTCATAAGCATTTTAATATTTGCTACATTCCCTTCTGCCTCCCATACGCACAACAAACATCTCAAAATGGACATTGTATACTTGTTTTACAGCATATGTCTGAGAGCTGATAGAAAGTAGAAACCAACACCTTCCTCTAATTTAGCAGCCAGACATCCAGGGGTACTAAAGGACTGAAGCCTAAAGAGATTCTTTTTTTCTGATGATGATAGATTTGGAACCATAATTGCACTTTCCTCTACCTACTATTCTTAGAACATCTTGCTATTTCTCCATTTCCTCTTTGGTAATGTTTTTCTCAATAGTAACTTGCTATTTCCAGTGCTGATGGTGTATGGAAAGTTTGTATTGACCAAATCCTTGCTCCACAACTTCTCCAAACATGTGACACAATGCACTGTATTGTAATAACAAACAAAGGTAATGCTTCACAAAACTCCAATAAGCTTTTACTGCCTGAGACATTCCTTGGGCTTAACTTGGTGAAAAACAAAAGGAATTTAGACTTGGCAGTTCAATTAGGCTTTTAAAAAAATTATGTATAGATATACTTCTAGAATAAAAAAATGAATGAAAAAAGAAGCTGGATCTCAGTAAACAAAGTGCATCTTATAAAAAATATTTTGTATTCTTTTAGAATTATAAACTATACATTTTTTAATTTATTTAGATTTTATATGTCCATAGACATATCTATAGCCCAAGGATGAGCAACCCACAGCTAGTCTACCTTAGAGTCACAAAAAATGCAGACTGTGTTTCTAGCCCATATTGGCCATTTCCACACTGAATATCATTTAGTCTTATCTTGATATGGGAGATATTCTAATAATGTAACAAGTTATTAGCATACCTCCCATATCAAACTATCTATTTGTTTTGGTTCTTGTTGATGTAGGAAATAAGATAAGGCATTCTGGACCAATCAAGATAAGTTAGGGAGTTTTTTTCTATTTTTTTTTTTTTTAATGACATGAGGTTATGTGAAAATACTTCTGATGGTCAGGACCTTTGGGTTAGAACTGGAGGACTATGTGGAAACATGGAGAGAAACCTGGTGCACTTTTACTCATGCATTTTGGGGAGCAGTCCTCATCATGAGCTATTTGCAGAAATACTCCTGAGTTTTGTTTTAGAAAAGGCTAGCTGGGGCATTCCAGTAGAGCCAGTGAGCTAGCTGACAGGTCAGTAGCAATAGACCATGAAGGGAGTGAAGTACCTCTCAGCTTGCTTCTATTTAGCTGTGCAACTGTACGTTAAAAATATCAGCCTTGTTGCATACATTACATACACATTTCACATAATGAGCGCACTGCACATATTGCTGACCTCTGGTTTGTCAACACCATTTCAGAAGAGAAGTCTTAGATCATATGGTATTTTCTTCTGTCTGTTAAAAGGACTGCCTGAAGAACAGACTGCTGGAGTTTTTGAGAGCTTTCTTTGCTTATACCAAGGCCTTCTGCTAATGGAAAAGAGCAGTCAAGAAAAAAACTGGATTGGTTTCTCTTCATATGTTTGAAGCACAGTTTCACCATAACTCATTCAGAATTATGCATTGATAAAAAGTCTTAACACATCTGAGATAAGGCTAGGTTATGACAAAACAAGGCAAGTTGACTTCAATGGAAGTCATGTAATATCAAAACAAGCAGAGTTTCATCCTACTGAAAGGGTAGTTAGGAAAGATGAGGATTATTCTATCAAACTGAAAATCAGAGTATAAAACAGATCTGAAAGAAGACAAAGAGAATACTAGAATCCTGTTCCAACTGGAATTGAGGCGTGTCTCAATCAATGTCTGTAGCAAGTATGAATATCTTGTGTCACTGAAAAGTGACAAAAAGTATTCAAACTTCATATAGAGAATAGTTCCCCATTTTCATTATCTAAAAATGAAGGTTGAATCCTTTATGTATAAGAACTTACAGGATGATTTAATGTGCATAGCAAGGAAAGTATGCCAATGCTTATAAGCTCATTAGCTACATGAGTTCATCAGACTACGATTAGATGTTGATTATAATCTGAGATATAACAGTTCAGCAGATAATATGTTATTCAATTTCACAACTTGAGTAAATCAAGATAGGTAAGAAAATCATAGTATGAATTTCAGGTCAAAAAAAGCCTTAAACTGGTAATATATCATGAAAGGAAAAAAACTAAACAAGAAAATAATAAATTTAAAGGGTCTCCATTTCACCTTTGTAACATTCATCATCAGTGCGCCAGTTATATAGTTACTGAACTCATTTGGAAGCAACACAATTTGTAAAGATTTAAAGATACTATGGGTCAGGAAAACAAGTAAAATATTAATTACTAAACCAAAAAATGTATTAAAGAAGATAAAACCCCAAGCATCTGCATTCCTTAAAATTTGTATCATACGATAGAAGGTTACACAGGATGAAAATGATAAAGTATTAAAGTCATGATATTGTCAGTCAATCAGCAACTGACAGCTAATGTAAAACACAAAGGAGCTTCATTACAAGATGTGTCTTCATTTTCTTGCCCGTACTCACCTGGTGTAAATTAAAAATTCACAAAGCAACATGATAGAAGTGAGGATTGGATAGCTCTGGAGAGGACTGTGCCAGTAACAAGAGATGGGCTCAAATTAATCAGAAGGTGCTGGTGAAATGAAGTCATTATAAAATATCAACAAAGTTAAATTTTAAAAGTAGACAAAACAAGATTGTTTTTACAGTCAAGCAGTCAGAAGTCCTTGTTTGCTATATAAGGATAAAATTAACAGCCATGGGAAAGCTTCTGTCAAGAGTAATGCAAGTGTGGAGAGGGCATGTATATGATAATATATTCATTGAATGGGAAATTGCTCTAAAGACATAATTTTTAATTTTAATGATCTTAATTCATAGCTATATAACATTTAAAAAAACCTATTTATCTACATGGGCATATTTATCAGATATGCACACATACATTCACAAATCGTGCAATCAAATTTCATATGATATAGAGTAGGAACTAATGCATGAAGTCTGTGCACACTTTATTGAATGCTGAGCATTTTAGTGTAGAACTGTGTAGGACAAATTCCACCGGAAAGAGTCTTTTATCATTAGCTGATCCTTGTGCCTCCTGGAGACTGTACTTCATTGACTGGTATTTTTCTACTGAGTACTGGGTAGGGGTTTTAATTTTTTTTTGTTCCTTTTTTTGTTCCTTTTTTTCCCCCTCCTTTTCTCCAATTACTGGTTTTAAGGGCCTCATGGGACAAGTGTGTGTAGTGTGAAAAGCTACTCATGAAGGAACTGGAAGATAGAATCGGGCCTGCAAAAAACAGATTTCTGAAGTTATGCCAAACAGGTCTGCAAATTTGTCCTTAAATTTTGGACCCACTGATATCATGTAGTATTCTGTCAAGGATTTAACTGCTGTTTCATTGAAATGGTTAAAGGAAATAAAAGTATAAAAGCACGAAGTATTTTTCATAACAAAAAAACCCAACAAACATCTGTGAAGGAAAAGCCAATCATCTAGTATCACAGAAGTCAAGGGAGGAAAGGTCACAGAGTTAACTAGCAGTTGAGAAGAACACATGTAGATTCCTATTAAATAATTCAGTCTTAGTATCACCTTCTCTTCAGACCACCAAGGTTTTTTTCTATAGAAAAAAAGGCACAGACTGAAATGTCTGTCTTCTCATACACCATGTTGGATTTTCACTACTTAATTATAAAGGAGAATTAAGGTTAATATTTGGTAGGACAGAAAATGTTTTCATATTTTTCACTGTACTATTTTGGCTTCCTTATCACATTTCTCCATAAAAGGTGATTTATTTTGTTTGTCTGGTTTTATTTTAAGATTTACTAAGAGTTAGTTTCCATCTTGAATTAGCCAATGCGCTTATTGGAGACAAGATCACAATTCCATTTCGCTCTGGATATGTTTGAACCATTACATGAGGGAACATAATTGCCCTGAATGTTTCCTTATTCCCATATCATAAAAGGAGAGGAGACAAGGAACAGCAAAGAATGTCTCACTCTTGAACACTACAGCTTCCACAATAATCTGGTCTGTGAATGTTAGAATACAAAACATCTGAAACTCTTTGCCAGGGAGAAATAAAAAAGGTGATTGTGCTCCAGGGAGGACGTGTCTAATGTTATCATTAGAATACATGCCTGCTGAAAGTCTGCGTTACAAGTTCAGGCAAGGTACCACATCTCAATCAGGACCGACTGACAGAAATGCCCATTTTCATACAGCACTTCAGGGGTTTCATACATACAGCCTTTCCAGCATGTGTCACCTCTGCACATCTTGCCATGCTAAGAACCGAGAGTCATTTAGGTCAGAAATGACCAATAAGATCATTGAGTCAAACTGAGAGCCCTTTCGTCAGATCACAGCACATTGCCACAGATTAGTCAACTCTTGTGAATGAGGATTGTATTTTTCATTAGGATTTCATTAGTCTTTAAGGTACTTTTCATCTGTTTATTTTTGTATGAGATAGTAAAATTAATTAGCTTTATTAAAGAGCAAGCAATCTGATACTCAAGAAAGCAGAGCGTAGCAGAATTCCAAAAATATGCCTGCCACCTGGTATTGGTTGTTATATGTACTTCCTTAGAAAACATAGCTGCAGCTGTAAATTTAATTTGTTTCTATAGGCAAAATTGATACAGCACTTTTCTCTGTTTATCTAAAGTGTTTGCAGTTCTTGACTCATTAATTAACACATTGATTGGAATATCTGTAAACTGGGCTAAAGCTCAATTTATTTTATCCTTTTTGATTTAAGATACCCTTCTATATTTGTTGTCTATCCAAGTATCTACTTTGTTTCCATCTGAAGTTATTTTATAATCCTCTTTATGGAAGAAAACTTCACATCTGGCTCATGCTGGCTGAATCCACAGTCTAGGACTAGGCTTGGAATGGGTAATATCTCAGCATTAAATGACTAGTTATGACAGAGAACATCACAAATGCAGTTGTTTCCCAGGCAGACAAGATAGCAATGAAGCTGTTAACAAGCCTACTTCTGGACTAGTAAGCCGATATTGAATGTGTCACTGTTTATGAAATGTACAGCATATTGTATACAATTGCTCCTTTAAAACCATCACAGCCATAAAGAAAGAGCCATAAAATGCAGTCCAGTTAACTCTTAGGTTGTGATTACAATGCATGTTCTAAATATTTCAATCCATTAATTGGATCATTAATTCTGCACAAACAAGTATCTTGTGACACTCACACTTCCTGGTTTAGACATGACAGAGAACAGTAAGTATATCCCTTCACGCTGAAATGTGGATACCTGTTGTCCACTCCTGTGTAATATGCCTCAAAATGCAAGTGTAGCTATGGTTTCCAATTTTTTTTTTCTTGGAACAATCAGAAAACAAATAAATAAATTGAATTAAAGCCTTCATACTCATTCAGGGAAATGTAGATCTGTTGCAGGACACTGCACTCCTGCCCATTCATAATACTTTTTGTGGGTTCTCTGGTCCTTGTTATCCCAATGACAAGGAAAAAATGAAGCCTAGACAACAGTGTATATTCCCAGTGGGACACTATTGCTCAAAAGCCTGAGTCCTTCCTTGTTGAAAAACTTGCAGTGCTTTGTCATAAATTTAGAGAATGTTACTAGTAGCACCAAATCATAAGCTCATGCTAATGCAGCCCTTTACCCCACTGATGATGCTGCCCTTGTGCAAACGTCAACATGACCTTTATTAGCAGGCTAAGTACTATACACAGACAAGGGACAGAAATATACTTAGAACTACCAGTTCAAAATAGGCTAGTATACATTAGTACAACATTCAGATGAACTTGCAAAAGTCTTTTTTTTGTACATTTGTACAAAGTAATCTTTTAAAACATAAAATTACTATATAAAAATCTTAATTACTATATAAAAATCTTATTTAAATAATGTCTTCACAAACACATCTTAAACATGTAACAAAGCCTTTGATTTTACCAGATAAAATTGAGAATGTTCTGAAAAAAACTATACTATGATGGCTAAAAAATAGTAGTAATTTTCAGCTTCAGATTATTCTATATTTGACCAAAAAAAGAACTCTTATTTGGATAATAAAACTGAAATATATTATTATGAACCTCCTAGTACTACACCATTCTACCACTTTTCTCTGTCTTTTCATTCTCTTTTAGGAAATTACTTATGTATTTGGTATGTATTCTACTCAGTCACCTTGGCAACAAGACTTATTTCTTCACAGAACATACTGTATTTTCATATTTTTTATAATAATAATGCATAGCTATTATTATCTGAAAGCAGCAAGAGAAGTGGTGTCTCTTGTCCCTGAAGTTTTCACATTGTTATCACAACTGGATGATAACTCACAAGGACTGTTACATTCTTCTAGACTTATTTTATTGCTTTATTTAGAAAGGTCCTAGACAAATTTAAATATAAGCTTAGATTTCAATTCAAAACAGAAAAGTAATACCTAGTGCCAGGTTTAAGAGTCATTTTGGTGCTTCAGTCCAAAATTGTAATCTTGCACGCCATTCATGTCTCAACTAGAAGTTAGTAAGAGTGACTATTGCTTCATTTCTTAAAGTTGATCCTCATATGCAATTTTTTAATGCTAAAACTAAACAGCATCCAACTAATTACTGGGCATCTTTCTTACAAATTGACTAGTCCCTGTCCCTGTCTAACCACAGAAACTGCTGCCATTTCAGGGTCCCATTGCTAGGCTCATGCCAGCATGCTACACTCACATTCCACATCAGACTGCCCCTCTTCCTTCATACAGCCCACCTTTCCTCCCACCTGATAGCTTCCAGAGGAGGACACTCAGCTCTCTTTAATTACTGCATCATTACTCTTTCTATTTAAATCAAAGTGGACCATGAATTAACACAATCAGAACTTCGCTTAAGAAACAGCTGTGGTACTTTAATGGATGAATTGCCCCTCTACTCGGCACTGGTGAGACCCCACCTGGAGTATTGCGTCCAGTTCTGGAGCCCCCTCTCTGGAGGTGTTCAAGACTAGGCTGGAAAAGGCACTGGGCAGCCTGATCTAGTGGGAGGTGTCCCTGGCAGGGGGGTTGGAACTCAATGATCTTTAAGTGCCCTTCCAACCCAAACTATTCTATGATTCTATGACTATCTTGTAGCTCTTTGTTCCCTTCTCACCTTTCAACTCTTGGTCACTGCTTTACTGATGAGTCCTGGGAACATGATCACCGACAGTTCAGTGATACATGAAAGGGATCATTCAAAATTACTCCTGATGTCATGGTTTCCAAAAACACTGTCCGCAAAGGCTTTCTTTCTGTTGACGTTGCCTTTAGATCAATAAGTAGCACTCCATCTAGATTGGATCATATTCCAAGATTCCTGACAAGATGCGTGTGATGTGTGTACAACAGGATGCTGGAACTCTAGAAATGAGCTGCCTGAGTTTAGCTATCATAATGCTCAGCATAACCACATTTAAAGTTACTCATCCCTTATGTTCCCAACAGATTGCAGAGCACATACACATGTGATCTCAAAAGAAAATATACATTATCCACCCCCAAAAATGCACCAAATTTGGGAAGGAAAAAAATATCTGAAGAGCACCCAGAAATGCATTACCCTTGCTGTGAACAAATAAATTGCTTCCTCTCTACTTAAAAGATGAGTATTTTGATTTGGAAAGGAAAAAAATTACATAAAACATTATCTAGGCAGACCACAGGGATAAGTGCCCCCAGTCATTAGAGTAAAAAAAATAAAAATGGCATCACACTTCTTTTCCTCACTGAAGAGAGTTTTGCTATTAGCACAAGAATAAGGTTCCTATCCTCTGTGACAAAAATTAGAGCTATCTTACCAGTGATGGTGAGTTTTTGTATAGAACCAATCTTGAGAGAGGTCAGGGAGTTCCCACCTCCTGCTTGAAATCCAAATAGCACTAATAAGACTGTAACAGGAACACAAGAGCAGTAAAAATGGAACAGATGACACAAAATAAATAATTGATTAAATACAGAAATATTGCTAACAAAAATAAGCTCTTGTGTTTGAAACAGCAAAACTAATGTCAAATGTTCTTAAAACAGAATTAACTCTCTATATAACAAGATTATAGGTATTATAATGCTACCTAATTTTATTCATATTATAAAGCTGCCACATATAATTTGGTAATTTTAGCTGTCTTTGATCATTAGACGGTAAAGATTTATCTATCATAAAAGCTAATTATTGTTATTGTCTTCCATAGATGGTGTCACTAGAGATCTTGCTTCTACTTTCTGATGGAAAGAAGAGGGTCAGCCTTTGATGATTTCAGACCTGTCTCAAAGACCCAGTGGTGCATTACTCTTAATGTATTTGCTTGTGAAAAGACAGCAGGAGCATTGCTATCTGCTTTACACCACAAAGATTCACCAAGAAATCTCTGTTAAAATAAAGACATCTTATCCTTCTTTGGAGATAAGGACAGAGACTTGTGAGCATTCTAGAGAGAAAAAAGTTAGAAGCAATAAAGTTATAGATTGTGCAATTGTTCCTACCTTACCAGGGCCTGTCTTTCACCAACTTTCATGACCTCTCTGTGAGTAATTAGAATGCTTTGTGACTATACTTATTAGCAGCATTCTCAGCTTGGGAGTGTAATGTTATTGGCATGCTGCTTGTATTAGAAAAAGAGGGGGGGCGAAAGAAGCAATTTGGAAAGTATGGTGCATTTAAATATACAATAGAAAAACCACTTTATCTTGTTAAATATAGCCAGAATTCAGGACATCATTGATTGGTTTTAAATCTTGTAGATGAAAAGAAATGAGTGAACAAACAAGCTGAACTAAGCTGTTATAAAACATTGAAATACTCCAAAAAGTAGTTTCTCAAACCTAAATTACCTCTAATTCCTAAAGAAATTAAGTAACTCATTTCATCTTGTCTGGGTTATTTAATTATCTGATAGAAATAAAAAAGCAGGGAGCAAGACTGAATCAAAGAAAAGAAAGATTAGTTTTTTTGTCTCACAGTGAGACACACAGCTTAGTTGTTAACAATAAAATGCTATAAGCCATATGTTTCTTGTGGTTTTCTTTTAAGCTTGAAATTAGAATGTGCTAATTAGAGTGTGGGCCACATACAAAAATACAGCACTCCATTGCAATTGTGCCTGTGTGAGGACTACATTGGTGATGAGTAGAAGACTGGTACTATAATTACCTTACATTCTAAGAAGTAATTCACCTTGGTAATTTCTGAATATGTCAAGAGCCTGGTTCACAAATCACTTAATTGCTTTTTATACATTTTGTGCTGCAATTGTGCTGTATAGGAGAAAAGTGACTTGTGTACTAATATTATATTATCTGTCTCATATTCACTAACCTTCCAAATCATAGCATGCTAACTAACAGCACTCAATTTCAGCTTCATTTCACAGTACTCTAAAGATGTATGGAGATGTAAACTTGACAGTGTTTCCAGCTGGGAGTAAATAGATTGTGTTAAAAAAAATGAATTATGAAAAGCTTCCCAGAAAGACAGTAGGTAAAATGATCTTGCCAGTTTGCAGACCATTCCTACAAACAGCATTTTACTTTGTTGATTATCAGAACTTAACCCGTGCTTGCCCCTCAGAAAAGAAAAAAAATAATTTCAGAAACCAGGATGTGAATTGGACAAGTGAATACAAAACACTCTCCAAAATGTTTTTTTTGGTATGCTCCTTGAAACAAGAAAATTATACTCTATAAAATCATACATATCAAATCCTTATTTCCAGTCAGGTAGATGCCATTGTGTGAAGCATAATGGTCAACAGATCTACCTGGGAACTTTGCACCAGAATCTTAATGTAAAAGAGAGGTTTTCATGAAAGAGAATTTTTTGGATTTTTTTTAGGAAAGCACACTCACTTCTTAGTTATTGACACTGCTCCAAACTGAGTAGTTCTCTCTCAGACTTTTTCATACTGATCTAGCTTTCCTAGTTCTGTTTGATGTTTAACACACATGCTGCCACAGGTCCTGTGGTGCTTTGTAGCCACTGATATAAAGGCTGCAGAATGATTAGCAAATACCACATTAGGGGAAGCATTTTTCATTCAATTTGGTTTTGTATCACTGCAATATGGAGGTTAATGTGAACGCACAACCCTCAGCCCTTCTGCTTAATTTCTTATTTCCATGACATCAAATACAAGATCTTCTCTTTACTAATAAAGTTTACATGGACTTTACTTCCTCAAATATGATATCTAATCCAGTGTTAGGATTTCTTCTCTAGACTACGTTTGATTTCATATTTGCATGTTGGTCATCTTTAGACATATCCTTTAAACATTCTAAGGTGGAGCACCAACACATGATTACAATGAGATATTACATTAAAAAAATCCTATATAGTCCTTCTTCTGGTTGTACATTTTACCCAAGAGTGCTTTTATTAATTCAGTGTTAAAAGACATGTCATATACCTATGCTTTATTTTTATAGCTGCATTTTTCTTAGTGAACATAATTTTAATCTTTCTAGTCCTTGCTTTCCTTCAGTGAGGCAGGGCTTAAATACCTTTTGTCCATCTGTGATTTTGAAATAAAATATTTACACATTTTAGAGCTACATTATAGTAGCCATCTGTGTCAAATAACAGTAGACAAAATGAGATACTAAGAGCTGTATTGGGAAGGACACTCCAACAAAAGAAAACAACAGGATATACGATCCCCTTTTGTTCAAAAAGACAGACATCACCTAAATTGCTGAGAATAGATCCTGTCTAAAGGGAAGATAGTCCTCAGATCACATAGTGTTACAGCAAATACAGTGTTTTGAAGAAGACTATCAAGACAATAATCTCTGATAGCTACAGTTCAGGTTTGATGGTCAATATTTGGCATGATAAACCATGATGTTTATAATCAACATAGACTGCAACTCTATAAGGTCTTATTGATAATACATCTAAAATATTTCCTTTTGTCATTGTATCCTATATGGTGGATCCCTATATTGACGTTGCCTTCACACACACTTCTTATCCATACACAAAAGTGAACACTCACTCTTTAGCTTGACACTCAGGACAGAATAACTGCACATTTTGTATTATGCTACTTTGTAATACATAGCAGTTATCATTACCCTTGAGTTGAAAAGCCCAAACATAAAGCTTGTCCTCTCAGGAGGAAAAAACATCTGAGGAGATGAGAAATTCCTTTATTGTAGTGTCATTCATGTAAAAATGTTTTATTTTAAAGCCCAATTCCAATAATGTATAGGACTCAAACTGCAATAAATGCAGAATCTACTCACAGTTCTGGACATTTTTCACTCATTTTCTTAGGGATTATTGTCAGGTCTGAATTACTACATTATGCATTGCTTGGTTTGGCTTAATCAAAGGCAGGAAAAAACATTTTAGAAAGTACTCCCCCTCTTATGCACCCACTCAGATGCTGCTCTAAGTCAAGTAAAATCCTACTCATACACACATTGTTGTAGTATGATCCTGTGCAACATGTTGGGCTACAACCCTCAGCCAATACTTAGGCAGCCATGTCATCTCTTCTTGGAAGCTACTGTAACTTAGCCAGAACAGATCAATTGCAAGCTCTTTACATTTTCCTCACTCAGAATCAGAATGCAGACATTAAATGGAAAAACTTCAGTGGGATGACACACTTACAAAGATCACATCTTTTCTTTGACTAACATATTATGACTAACAGTTCCGTGCCTCATCATTTTAGCACAGTATAGGAAGCAAGGCAATGCAATATTAAGCAACACTACGCAATGTTATTCACCAGACATGGAACAGAATTGTATTATTTAAACACAGTTCCACCGATTTCAGTGTGAAGTGCTAGCCTATTTTATAAATAATATTTCTCATTCTTTGGCTGTGTTTTTGTGAGAACTCAGAAGTGAATTTTGTCACTGCGTATTTACTGTTAGCTGTATTTTTGCTTCAGTATAGTTCCATTGTTTGTTTGATGCTAGCTAGTACATAACCTTGTTCTTTGAAATGCTGTTAAGCCAAATTTTACTGAGGCTGCCGAATAATGAAATATCATTATTTTCCGTCTCGCCTTGAATGAGCCACAACTGCAAAGACATTTTCAAATACGATTTGCAAAAGGTTTTTTGACACTACCCTTGATACACATAAACAAATTGGATTAGATTCTTTGCCTTTATAGGATCCACCTCTCCAACTATGAGTTTCTGCATGTAACCTTCCAACAGGGTCTGAACACCTTATATTAATGAACCTGCTTTACAGCTTGTCCTCTCAGGAGGAACCTATTCTGTCTGTCCATTGTACAGTCAGTAGATGATGCTGGCCTTCTTACCTGAACATTCACATTTCCAGAGGAATTTTCAAGGACCACAAAAGCTGGGTCTAACAAAGGATTTTGTCAGAATGGTAAAGATGATGCAAACATCTCTATTCTGCTTGCTAGATATTTTCTGCCATTCTCAATCAGTAGATATCATGTCAATTGCTCTCTGTTACAATCAAAATTCCATTGTAGAGGAATGTAGTGTCTATTAAGTTGCACAGTAACTGAGAGGAGTTACTATCAATATTTTGCAGAGAACTGTCTCCCGAGGAAAGCTTTATAGTAACAAGGGGGGAGCTAGGGAGAGAAAAGAGAGGGAAGAATTTTGCTTATAAAAGAGGAAAAACTGGAATTCTGTAACTTCTGTTTTGGAGGCAGGCAGTCTAAAGTAAACTAAAATTTCATATCTGTCTATGAAGGCATTTCAGATATTCTGCTTGAATGTTATTATTTAATCCCTTTTCTCCTTCTTCTCTTTTGCAAAA
Source organism: Turnix velox (assembly GCA_013400935.1). Taxonomy (NCBI): domain Eukaryota; kingdom Metazoa; phylum Chordata; class Aves; order Charadriiformes; family Turnicidae; genus Turnix; species Turnix velox. The sequence continues at coordinate 72,831 of VZTY01016450.1, read as the reverse complement.
AAAAGCTATAAAAAAGTATATTTCTAACTGGTCAAAGTTCTCCAGGGGTCAGGACATTTTACATTGCAAGATTTATGAGTCAAATCAGCTAGTGCTCACACTACCATTGATGGATAATTTTGTCCTAAGCAACTAATTTCCTTTAACTGTATGTAATACTATCAGTCTTGTACAGAGTACACTCCTGGATTCTTTACAGAGAATTGGTATTTCAAGCTTGCATTTATACATTTTTAATTCAATAACTCATGCCCAAAAGAATTACACATGAGTTCTAAGTGGGTTAGAAATTGCTTTGGTTTGACACTGCCTCCAAACAGAAAGTCTGTTTCTGATCTAGAGATCATGAGTCAGTAAATATTCTTTTTTAACTAACATTTTTAGTTGTGAAATTATTTAAATGAGCAGCATGATGAAATCTGCGGAAATTCATCTAAATACTGAATTTTACAGCTTTGTGCTCTAAAACAATTATATGCCTGCAGTGCCCACTTTGTTACAAGCATCAAAAATTTTATTTAACTACTCAGTCATAAATAGACCTTCTAATGTGGTGCATATTTCTTCCAGAACAAAGCAATAGAATTTTTGAAGTTGGTTATTGTAGCTGTCCCTTTCTGTATAAAGTAACTGTAGCCCTACCCATAAGAACTAACTCTGGGCCTCTGCACAGTTAAGTTCAGAAAGGACTTATAAACATTAATGCCCCAGCAGCTTGCTCTTTGTCCAANGCTTCTAAAAAACAGATGATCTTCTTTCTGAAACTGTAATAACATGGCAAGTCCTAGCACTAATGTGAGCTATGCTAATAGCAGGATTCTTGAGGTGTATGTAGGAGAGTGGTGAATGTGAGACAATGATTCACGTTGCAACAATAATGAACATCTCTTAGAAAAAAACTTTCTTACTGGGAAACTTAGGACAGAAATTCTCAAATTAACATGAATTCTTACTTACAACTATCTCATCTCTCTTTGAATCCTGGGTATCACTGCTTCATCCAAGGGTGCACACAACCCACAACCTGGATACAGGGAGGCATCTTTAGTCCACAGCGCCACAGCCACTGTGGGTACTGGCAGCTCAATCCAATAGAAAAAGTTAAAGTATTTAGTTTAAGGAGGTTTCCATTTACATTTGTTCAACACTGAGCAAAGCTCTTTAGTGTTTTGAATGCAAGATGATTTTTTTCACATTATTATTTTTTTCAGGTAAAGTACCTATAAAAAAATGAACACTGTTTCTATTTGGTAATCATCACCTCCCTTTCCCAAGACACCTGCTAAAAAATTCTTTCCTGTCCAAGCCCTACCCATAAGAACTAACTCTGGGCCTCTGCACAGTTAAGTTCAGAAAGGACTTATAAACATTAATGCCCCAGCAGCTTGCTCTTTGTCCAACAGTCCCATGAATATCACAGCATATAAATTTCTTCTGGTAATGACAATAGAGCATTACACTTATATTCCAAAGTTGCTTTAAAGCTCAAGCAATGCTAAGGACTTCAAAACACCAGAGCTGTCCTGCTTGCAGGACATTTCTTGCACTTCCTGAATCCATCCTCCATACAAGGCCAGCTGATATCGGGACTGCAGAGTGGGTGGTAAACCAAACTGCCCAATTCCTGCAGCTCTCACTGTGCATGTGGTCTCCTGTATTCAAGTCCCTCCCACAGCTGATCTTGACTGCTGAAAATAGTTGTAATGTTTAACCTATTCTAAAATGACTGAATCTCTCTTGTTGAAGCAGTTTCTATTTGTTTAAATTTATTAACAGTAGCATGTTACCTCATAAGTACTAAAAATTTAAGTAGATAGTAGATCTATTGCTCTCATGCATTCTCTAAAAATGAACAGTATTTTTGTTTCCTGATATGCTTTAGTAACTTAGCTAATATTTAGATCAACTACATGTAAACTATCTCCTACCAGTATTTGTTCAATTTAAAATACTATTAATAATGGAGATTCAAGTGCCTCCTGAAGTAACCTTTGCAACACTAATCTTTCTTTTGTTTAATCTAAAATTCCATTGCTTCCCATTACATCTCTGCATTCATTGCAACAACAACAGTTTATTCTCTTCTATTTTTGCTACCCTTTGCAAAGATTGCCAGCTGAGAGTAGAGACTGCTGTAATTTACCCCTCCATCTTTTCCAAATAACCCCAGCTCTTGCAGTTTTTACTAATAGACCATGTTCTCTAAGTTCCCCATCACTTTGGATGCTACTACTCATAAGAAGGAATAATTGGGACAGAAAACTGAAGTGTTGCCAAGATGCTATGAACAGAATGGCACTAATAGCAGGCATGCCCTGAAAAGATTTGTTAAGCTAATTAAAAGTAATGGTATAGCAACACAGAAAAATGTGTACTAGCTCAATATTAATGAGTTGTGTTAAAGACACAATGGAAAACAAGTTTAACTTACCTTAAATAGTCTAGGTGTCAATGAAATTCTCCATAGATACATCCAAAGCAAAATATGCTACAAAAATTCTCGTTAATAATCTTATTTGTTTCTTGTGAATGTGTGGTTACCTATAAATAGCCTAAGAAGCAAGAGATCTGTAACAAAGAAAAATTAACAGGAGTCAACAAAGAACTTGGCTTTAAAGGGACACAGCATTGTAAGAATAAGGCTATCCAGTAATTATTTTCTTGATGCTCTCATGAAAAGAGAGGTATGTGGAATGAAACCATACAAATCTTGGATTATCTTGTTTCATTTAGAAGTGAACCAAATAACTTCTTAAACAGAACTCTTAAAATTTTCTGTGTATGCCAAGGCAAAATGACTCTAAGTTTTCAGAACAGAAACCTAAACCAGAACTATGTATTGTGTGCCTGTTTTTCAGATACCAGCAAAATGCTGATGAAATCTTGTTGTTATGTTGCATGATTATTTCAATGCCACAAAATCCTAAAATACAGTAAAAAAACAGAATATTCCACTTTAGCCAAGAAAAACACATAACTCTAGGGGTGGAACAGGAAAAAAGATGTTCAGACTGTTTTACTTTATTTCAAATTTATACTGGCACTTTAAAATTTATAATTCTGCTGTGTATCTAGCACACCTAATATAAAGAGGTGAGAAACGACACTCTAAATCACAAAATTAAATAATTAGCAGGGAACTATATGAAAAGGGTTAGTATTCTGTACTATGACACATACAATGAAGGGAATAGTCAGCTAACTTAGGGACAGATTGGCTATTTCATATACATAATGGCTGCAAAGGTATATTTATCTCTTTCATGATTCACATATATCTTGCTACTCTGCCAAAAAGTTTACCATTTGAGTCTTTTTGAAATACTATGTGTTGACAATGATCTTAATTGATTTCCATAAAATGCCATATTTCTTTTCAGGAGAAAAAGTATGAGCTGTCCCTGCTGCCTATCATCGGCATCCAAATTGTTGAGAAAAACACTGGTGTGGTAGGAAGCAAAAATAAGAATCATAAATGCTAACAAAGTAGTGGACAATTACATACACAGAAGGTCAACAACTGAATTCATTTTAGTGTCTCTGAGCTAGAAAGAAAGAAAAGGAAGCAATTTGATTTTGTGATGTCCAAGGTGATCTTTACCAAAACTTAAAATAATGATGGGTTCATTTTCTTTGAGGGGAATGTGTAGATTTCTGGTTTAATAAATCTACAGGTAAGAAATCTACGGGTAAGTAGATCCTGTTTCTGGTTCCTGTCGTAACTGTAGATATTGCAAAATTCTGGTTAGTTTTCATTTTAAAAAATAATAAATTTGACAATTCCCAACAAAAACAATTCTTCTGAACTCCACTGCACTAAGACAGCTCTAATTACAATTTTCTTGAGAACTATGGACTTGTCAATCCTAGGCAACTGAAAACACCAGGTCTGGAAGATGGGCCTCCTAGAGGAGTCTGGAGGCTGCCTGCTTCCTGTGAGCCCTTTAGGATGCCAGCTGGCAGCAAAGCAGAGTGCTTTTTGCAATATGTCTGACTTCCTTGTGGAAATTTACTCAAAGTAATATGTTCTAGTAGAGACCAGGGGCTGATAATTCCTAACTATTCAAGCAGTGCAGGACAGCTTGTCAAATGAAGGAGAAATCCTAATGAGTTGCCTGTTTAATAAAAATGCCTGTGAAATGTCTGCTTGTGATAGAAGAAAATTAGCTCCTTTCTGGCCCTGCAGGTTTGGCTTCATATGGCATCGTTCTTATTCCCTGAAACTTAGAGAACATGAGAAGTCACATACTAACAACACATTCAGAGAGACCCAGACTTAGAGGGGAAGGTGAGGTATGGAGGTGATCATATGAGAAACTTAAACTGCAATTTGCATGAAACAATTCAGAGCTGAAATACAAAGACGGCAACACTCTGCTAGTCCAACAATTTCATCCTGACCAAGGGCAAAGCAATTTGGAAAATTCCAAGCTCCATTTCAGGCAGCTTTTCTATGAATTGTGAGCTTTGCTTGTACTTTGTGTAAGACATTCTCATGCATTTTACAGATCATTCCTTTCACAGTTTAATCATCTAAAATTAAGTAGCCCCATCTAAACCCATTTCTTTGTTATCTATGTCTACTCTTCAGAGCAGACAATAAGTTACTAACCAGAAAAATATCTCTACTTATGCTGGCAAAAGGCAGAGTACCACAAAAACAGGCACTCTTGTGGTTCAAGTGTAGGTTTCATTCCATCATCTGGAGTTTCAAAACCTATGAATTAGAGTAATAATTTTGCTCTACATTTACAAACCATACTATCTGAGTGCTTTGTATTATAATGCATCAAATTCCACTAAATGTAATGTATCTATTTGAGTCCCACATCATATAGGTAGCAGAACCTAGCTTATTTGCAAATGCACTGAAGCAGGTGTGAAAGAAATGTGCATAAAATACTTTTGAATCTCACACAATGTTAAGCATACATAATTTGAATATAAGAATATAATCCTGGTGTATGCATTTATTCCTGGCTTTGTTTACTCTAATTTTTAAATATCAATAGTGCCTCTACTCAGTGATGGCTTCTTTAGCCCAATCATATTGTCCACAAATCAGTATTTCTACCATCTTCTAAAAACATGAGTAAATACAGAAGTACAAAACTAAATGGCAGGTATAGTTCTGGGATAAAATACAGTACATATGTGAAAGGGATTGATTTAGGTTCTGCGTGAAGCACTTCTCAACTTTAAAAATTCTTATACATATTAATGTAGATTTTTCCCTTTTTGTATTGAATTGTAAAGTAGTTTATAATGAGAAAATGACTCAGTTATCCCCACTAGTGCTACATTATCTTCTGTGGGATGGAGAAGGAGTTGATTATGAATATATATGTTTTTAAATATGTATATATATATATAAATGTGGAGGAACTTACACAGAGCACAGACCTAGTGCTGATCACCTGTCTACGGCTGAATTTCACTCATAGCACAGATGACAATATTAAGTATTGAAAGCAGCAATTCTTTTGAATAACTTTGAGTTTCTTATTGAATCCAATTACTGCTGGGTAGGATGGTCTTTTCTTATTTTTTCCCCCTCTCAGTACAGATTGCTTCAGACAGGTGCTTTGGAAAGATGCTTTGATTTATCTGCAGATAAAAACTATTAAGTCAGCCAGCTGAAACAGGCCAAAGTTTCTTCAGAAGCTTTCTTTTTCTGCAGTTCCACCACACAGGCATGCTCCAAACAAAGCCATCAAAGAAATTCACCAAAACAATTGCTTTAGTCACACCAAGTTATTTAAAAGAAAAAAACAAAGTCATTAAAATATTTAGTGTGAACATTTTAAACTACACTGAATCAAATATTTCCATATGACACTTTGTTGTAACTAATACCTATATATGACATTCTTAGAGCTCAAAAATCCTTGAAGTACTTTTTCAAGGAAAGAAGCATTTTGTTCTTCCTAAAGCAGTTTATCTTTCAAGGTAAACAGAGAAGTAAAATTGCATCCTTATTGATCTGATGCAATTTTACTGATTTGTTGTTATTCAACGATTATAGAAACAGGCATAAAAACCAGTTTATCCTCACAGTTTAATTTTTTAACTCTTTTTTATTCAATCTGGTGTTGAAATTTTGTTTTGATGCAACACATTCCAATGTTTCATTTCTTAAGTGAATTAGTTTTATTTTCACAGTACTGAACTACCTACAGATTTTTTTATCAGCAGTCCTGCATAATCTCTAAGTCTGATTTTCTCCAGGGTTTCCTAAATTGTGCATTTTCAGTCAACCTCATTAACTTACAAATTTTACCACTACCAATATTAAAAGGTATGTTTATGTTTACTTATTTAGAATGGGACATCTTTTTTTTTCAAAGCTAATGCTTCCAGAGAAAAAGACAAAATATCTCCTTGCTGAATCCTCATTTTTGCAGTTCACACAGCAACTCTCTTGTCTCCCATGGCAAAACTCTTAGCAACAGCAGCAATCAGGAAACGTTGCCATTCTTGTTTGTGGAAAACTTCTCTGCAAGCTTCAGTATCCCCTTTTCTATGCATGCCATTGCTCTACATGTGGTACTGCAGGGTGTGAATGGTTTAAGAGCTGTTTTTATTATGGCACCAGTGTTCAAAATGCAAGACATTCCCCTAACATCTGCAGCAGGGTTGGAGCAACTAAAAAGAAAACAGTGAGGAGCTCTGCACCTCCTACAGATTACAGAGAATCACAGGATAGTAGGGGTTGGAAGGGCCTTCTGGATGTATATTAAAACTTTTTGCATTCTTCACCCTTTGTAAATGGTCAGCTGGCCATGGATAACTGACCGCATGTAAGTATAACAGGCAATTTTAAAAGAAATTGTTATGTATCTTCTCTGAGGTATGAATAGTGGCTTCTTCTTGGAAAGACTAAGTGTCATTAACATATCAAGCAAAATGAAAATCACAGAAACACAAAATTATAGGAGTTGAAAGGGACTTCTGGTGATCATCTGTTGGAGCAGGGTCACCCACAGCAGGTGGCATAGGATTGTGTCCAAGCAGGTTTTGAATCTCCCTAGAGACAGAGATGCCACCACATCACTGGACAGCCTGTTTCATTGCTCTGTCACCATCAAACTAAAGTTCTTCTTTGTTTAACTGGAAATTCCTATGTTCAAGTTTATGCCCATTATCTATTTTCCTGTCATGGGGCAACACTGAAAAAAGACTAGCCCCATCCTCTACTTTAGGTTTTCCATATTAATTACAATGACTAAGGAATTTCCAGCAGTGACATCTTTGTTTCTGTCAAGTTTCTTCATGACCTCAAGGAAGTGTGAAATATGAACAAAGAAAATGCTCAATAAAACTGATTGCAGTGTAAAGAATTAAAACTGGTTGAAACTCAGTTCTTATGGGAGCTCATGAATTTGATTCAGTGACTAGCATATGACTCACTTGAATATGCACAGTTTCTACCTAGACTTGGTAGTAATTCTTTCATACATTTGAATGTTTCCCTGAGCTCTCAGAATTTATTTATTTATTTATTTAATGACCATCACATAGAATTAAGTGCTAAAACATACGGACTGCTGCTACAGCAATTACAAACAGGGTAGAAGATAGAAGGACATCCAATACATCAGTCACAATGCAATGATATGATTGCATTTTAGTCCAATGTAATTTACCTTGAATTTAATAATACATGAGAAACACAGGAGGTAGACAGGCACAACGTGGAGGAAGCTGAAATTGTAGCCTTGCAAAATAAGTATATACTTGCTTTTGTTTTTGAGTTTGTGGTTCATTCAGCCTTCAAAGTGACACCTCTATATTTTTTTTACTTAAAAGTTATATTTAAAAATAATTTGAAATATTTGAAAATAATTAAAAGAATTACCTATTTTTAGAATGTTTTTATTTTCCTATTTCATAAAAGCAGAAATTAATTTTTTAATAACTTACATTCCATCTGAGTTTTCAGCTACCCCAACAGAACATTCTTGAGTTTCTTTTTATGAAGATAAATCCTATACTTGCTTGAGGATAGTGGTACATTCCATGGCAAGTGCCCAGCAAGATGCCTGAGTGATGGAATCAGAGGTACTAATTCTACAAAACATGGCATATGTTAGCTTCTGAGTTGGGGTAAAGAGGTAGAGAATTATTTAAAAAAATATTCTTCCTAGAGAAGAGGAACTACTGATGCAATAATGGGCTCAAGGGGAAGAGTTACTGCTGCTGGAGACATGTTATACAGGATGTTACAAGAGCACCATGAATCTTGAAGGCCCTTCAAAAACATTCATGCAAAATCAAGTGCTCTTCCTAACAATTTGTGTTACTGTAATATCAATTCAGTGGATATTGAGTGGAGATGATGATTAGTATATCAAGAAGGGTTCCTTACTTTGGAATACATACCTCCTGTTATCTTTATGGAATGCTAATGTCATAAAATTTAAGATATTGATTTGATATTTGAATGCCAAACCACATTGCCCATCTGATTTGAAACTGATGTTTGAATCTTGATCTTCCATAGTGATACAAGTGGATATTGCTGAATCAGCCAGGTGTTCTAGATTATATCTATCACTTTCCTGTACCTTTCCACACATTCTTAAAAGTGCTCTTCTTTCCTGCAAAGCAGCATGAAAAGAAATTGAAAACTGAAATTTCCTATTCAGTACACTTGTTCATCTTGTATCTCTTGCCCCTGTATTGGTGAAGAACTTTCATTATAATTTTTGCCCATAGTATTTTAAGCAAAGGGAATTGGAACTTGGAGTAGTGCATCTCTTCCACCCTTGTAGAATTTGGAAATCTTTCTTTACTTTTCCTGGAGAAAAGACCAGTTACATCATTTTATTCCTTTCTCCCTTTGACTGTGGTAAAAAACCTCCACAATTTTGTCATTCATTTCTTCTAATTAATATCTGAGATAGTTTACAGCTATATATATATCAAATTCAACATCATTGATGACTTCTGTACTGTTGAATGCTAGTGTTCACAAACATATTACCTGTAATAGTTCTGAGCAAAGCTGATTCACAATAATTGCCAGAAAATAAACCAGTATTGGCACCAAATACCTAGGCCAGACCAAATTAATACCAGAATAAACAACAGCAGAAATCAAGACCAAGGGCAAGCATAACTTTATTTGTTTTAACATCTTTAGAATAGGACTAAATATCAAACTTGCAACTGACAGAATTGTCTATCAGTCATGATACAGCAGTAGCTGTAAGGAAACCAAAGTTCCTGAAGGAGTTATAATCAGTTTCAGTAGCCATTGTTTTCAGATGTGACAAATCCAAGCCATGATACTTGCACATAAGCATGCCCAGAAACACTTAAAAATCATAAAGCCAGGGCGTCTCTGCTCTGAACTTAGCTCTTCAGAACTCCATCCATCTAGCAACTAAGTTCATATAATATTAATTTTTAAGTCATTAAACAGTAATGCATAGTACTTTCAATACTGGAAGCAATAGACAAGCCTACAGGTTTTCCTCTTGATGTGCTCAGAAATGCATACTACTTGACGGGGCTGAGACTTCTCACATCGAGTCCTCACTGACAAGCATTAATGAGACACACACTTGATTCTTTTTTCTGTCTACTACATAGCCTGGATACAGTCAGTTTCAATCCCAGTTCTTAAAAGTATTTCAGTATTTTACACGGTACTTGCTTAACCAAGAACAAAGAAGAAGTACTATGTGCACAGTTAAAATGCAAGATTTTCCTCTTCAAATTGGATGATCAACTCACTTCATCTCTGGTTGCTGACATCTCTGTTGTTCATTGAGTACTGTGAAAATGAAAAAGATTCCAACATACCTACATATTACTTCTACATGTCCATTACCTAAGAGGCAAAATATCAATCCTCAGAGCTGGAAATAAGATGTTTGGAGCTCATGCTGGTGAAGGAGTGGATTCAAACCTCTGATGCCCTTAATTAGTCTCCTAACAGTGATGCATCAGAGGAAGCAGGAAAGGGAAGACAACATCCTCTGCAAGCTCCTCCTTCTGATGTGAGATTTAATTAATTAATAGATCAATTAAGGAGCAGATATTTACTTTTGGAAGCAGCTGCTTTCAAGAGAGATTTCAGAGCAAAGAATTATCCAGGTAAGAGCACCTGTTCTCTGCTAAGTGGCAGAGTAGTACCAAGGGCTGAAAGGGTGAGATCTAAGTCTGGCTGTGCCTTTGGTGAATTATTTTGGTTATCTCAGGAAATTCACCATTCTAAGATGCCTAGCATCTCTTTAATGTCCCCAGAACAGAGTATAATACAGATTCAGCTCAGATGCCAATGCAGTTTTGGTTTCAAAATTCCATTTTGAAGGTTCAGACTACAGTCTAAATCACTTTAAAATACAAATTGGTTGCAATGGAAATGGTGTTCCACACCACAAAAGATAAATAGAAACCTCCCACACATCCCAGACTGCCCTCATGGACCAGAGATATTTAAAAATCCCTTCTTAATTGAGAGGTCTTAATAGGTGATACATTTCTCAGATGTACTGATTACCAGTCAAATAAAGATTTGCTGCTTAGATGGATCACTGTAGAAACCTTTTAAAAGAGAAACTTGAGTCTTACACAAGTATTTGCTATGAATACACAGAAACATGTTTTGCATTCACATTTTTAAAGTAAATTCAGGATGGAATTAGGCTCCAAAAAAGCAATTTCTTGTGAAGTAGAGAGAGATACTTGTTAATAACAGCTCAAATAAGAGGCAATTTCTTGTAGAAAATGTAGATTAGCCATTCTCACATACACAAATAAATTACATAAGTGTTTGAAAAGCTTATGGAAAATGGATTGAGCAGTGATGATTATTTTCATGCAATAAAAACATTGAATATTTTAAAATCAGGTTGCTCTGCTTTTAAAAATAATACAGTTTTACGTGTTTATGACAGGTTTCTCCCTTTCTTTGAATTCAGGGAGTTGTATTATCCAGTTTGTATCAACACAATTTATCTAAATCAAATATGGAATTCAGCATTTAGTTTGATAAGTATCAGTTTTGTTTCCTAGTTGCAATGCATCTTAAAATATGTAAGCAAATTCTTTATGCTTCACACACGGTAGTTTAAATTTCTCTTACTAGTCTATATTACACTCAACATTCTTCAAAACTGCTATTTTTTTAGAATCCATTTTAGTCAGTTTAATAGATAATACATATATATATTACATTTTAAATTCACATTACATAATTAAACATATGTTATTTGATACTTTAAAAATAGTTACTATCCCATCACATGAAACATATTTACACTACATAAGAAAAATTCATATTATTTTGGTTACACTGCACTGCACACATATTAGTTACACACAATGCTTGCTGTGAAGTGTATCTATTACACAATATTATTCCTATGTTTACATTAATAAAACATCTTTACACTAAGTTCAAACATATGCACTAAATCTGAAAATTGTAGTGCTTTTATGAAGAGATTTGTAACAGTGTATCCCAAATTAGAATACATAAAGGGCCACTTTTAAAATATGAAACAGAGAATTTTCATTGGAATGGCAGACCTCCTATAAATAAATTTTGTACTTGTGCCCAAATTTGAGTTCAGAACTGAAATCGATAGAGGTTTGAGCTGATAAATGACTGCAGGATTATCACATTTAACTTGCTGATAGACATTTTACTTTGTGGTTAAGACATATCATAACATTAAAGAAAAGAATAACAGATATATCACCATCTACCCTTGAGGTGTGTTCCACTTTTTCTCCCTTATGTAAATGTGCATACCCTGTCTGGCCATCTGTGCATTCCACTGAAGCACTTCAGTGCTGCTTAAGAAAAATCTACGTAAAATATTTGGGAAAGTTTGCTTGGGGGAGAGGAAAGAAAAGGTTGAAATCACTTCTTGTGATTTTACCCTGGAGACAGTAGAGTTACTTGTTATAGTCATGATAGCATTGTAGATTAAACTTTGAATTCTTAACTTTTAAAGCTGTATTTTAGTCTTGGAAGTACTATAATATGATTCTACCAGCTCCTCATTTTCTTGTTTCTGCACACATGGTTTAAAGAAGCACTATACATTGGGTCTTCTGCTTGGTAAGGGCCTCTTAAGTCCTTATGGTATGTCCATAGATAATAAGAGATATGGTAATGCCATATACATGGTTATTTTGACCACTGTTTTGTCCAAAAAGCTTAATTTTGACACATTTTCTTGTTTCATATCTCAAAATTAAATAGGTTAGCTATTCTAGGTAAAGTGGTCGATCTTTATGAAATTTTGCTCTTCATTAAATCTTTTCATCCACGTAAAGGGAAAGAAGAGTTCCAATGGGATTATTTTTGCCCCTACCTCCCTTCTAAAAAACAAGTCTTTAATGAAAAACAGTGCAAATACTGGATTTGTGTGATGGTTTCTTAAATGGAATTTGTAATGTTGTAAAAAAGCTGAATAAGCTGGGAACTCAAATCCCATCACCTTTCAATGAGGGAGTTCAGCTTTAGAGATTGTTATGACCTGCAGAAAAAATTGACAGGTTAATATTCAAAATGAGCAAATAATTGTCTGAATTGTTCTTGGTTTTATAAAAGACCACTCCTTGGGCAAAAGCTTAATGACTTTGCCTCCTCGTTAAATTTTCTGCTACTAAAAATAACAGATTTCTCTCCTTGCTGAGAGCACAATGTTTCTGCTCTGGCCAAAAATGACAGAATGAAAAGTATACTATCTAACCGTGAGGAAAGGGCACAACACAGGAGGGTAAGACAAGTACTGTCCATGAAAGACCTAACCTGGGACACTGTGATCATAGACTACAGATGAGTGAGAAAGGTATTTTCTTTCCTCTTGTTATGACATCTTCCATTTCTTGGACTGAGACAAAGGAGACTTGATCTCCTCTCATAGTAATGAAATAGGAGAGCACAGAATAAAGGAGGGGGGTTTGATCACTTTTCTCTTTTTTTCTTTGATTTTCCCCAAGCAATGTGAAATTAAAGTGAAATAACTTTTCCTGTAGATATATAAGGACACAGGGAACAGCATGAAATCTAGATAGCAGAGTGCCCAAGCATACTTGCTGATTTCTTCTCATCTGGATACAAAAACTGCTCATAAAAATCCCTTATCGGTGTCAGGCTGTGAAGTTAGAAACAGAAGTAATTGTCTCAGTGCTGACAAGTTGCCTTTCTTGTTTACCTTTCCTGTGCTTTCAGGGGGAAAAGGTGATAAGCAGATTTTATCTTGTTCTTTTCAGACTACCCCAGAAAGAAGCTGGGATTAAGACCCTTGGAGAGAAAATCTATTAGAAATTCAGTGTATGGTCTACTTTAGATAATGTAGGAGTTTGTACTGTTCCTCTTATTTCTTCCTGAATCTTCCATAACCTGGAGATAACATAATACCAACTCAATCAAAAGTTTAAAAATACATTGTGTAATGAAATGCATGAATCTTGGCATCAGAGATAATCAGAAATTTTTATTTATTTGAGATTCCAACATGAATCTCAAATATTCAAACATGAAATGATCTGTATGAGAAATTGAGAGCTATTTTCTTCTGTGTTTAAGCGGATTAATTTTGGGGAAGAAAGGTATGGTAATAAAGCTTCTTCTTCAAACTTTCATTGGATTTACTATCTGCTTGGACACAGAATATACTCAAAGAATAAAGTATTATTTAGGATTGGTCTAGCTGGCAAAATTCGACTTCTGTAAAGGGTTTTAGGTAATAATTGCCATGCTAGCAGTTGCAGCTGTATGCTATTCTTTCAAGTAAGTTGTGACTACTAGCCAACATAGTCCTATTATCACCCAAGCTCCACTATGAACCCAGAATCATTGACTATTTTGGTGTCTAATCTCAACCAGCTATCAATAATGATCTATATTCATTAATCCTAGCTATGGCATTAAGCAACATTATTAATTGAAAGCTGATCTATAATTCTAAGATTATGGTGTGAAAAGACTTTATACATCAGTTTATAGTTTTTTTCCCTGTTGTGAGGGGGGAAGTGTTTCCCTTCTCACCTCTGCCTATCTGATGATGTTCGGCTAAAATTTTCTTTTTACCATATAGAGGCCACAGCAGATGATCTGACAAAAATATTCGCATCCTCTGAGAGCTTAAGGGAAGTGAAAGTATTTTTTCAGGACATGAATCTGGACTGAAGTTCCCAGGAGAGTCTGTAAATAAAAGAGTTATGAAACTCAGAATGTTTGAAGGACACTTTCTAGACTTAGTCTCTGACTGCATGAAGGAGGCAGGTATGTCAGACATATTGAGGCTGTGAGGATAATGCTTCTGAAGAGGCTTTCTTTTTATTCTTAAATTATGCATCTGTTGCTCATTAAAGGGCTGTTGCTTTGCACAGGCTTGAATTAATATTTATTTCATGACAGATATGTCACATTTATATATTCCATGTTATTAATGTTTTTTAAGTATATGGGGGTCTGGGCTGTTTCTGAAAGACTGAGGATGCTAGCACAACACATCAGTGTTCCTACAGTGAAAAACTGTTGTCTCAAAACAGGGTACTCCCAGGAGTTTCCTTGCTGCACAGTCTGCAGCATGAAGCTAAAATGTGTGAGGACAGACAGCCACTTTGTCTTCTTGTTGCATGTGACTCTCCCAAGATTGCACATCTTCCACAGGACTTTCACTCTAGCCTCCATCTGCTGAGCCTCCCTCCATAGCCTCTTGGGGAGTCCTTTGGCATGTAGGCATGATACCTTCTGCTTCTGGAGCACCTGTGGCTAACAAAACCCCTTTGGCAGGCAGGCCAGGGCAGGTTGATTGAAACATGCTGGTTCCCTGTGCTTTTGAACCTGGCTGGTCTCAGATGCAGGCCCAACTCTGGGGGTTAAAGGCATCTGCAGGGCCTTTGACAGAGAGACACACTTCAAGCACTGCCGCGAATAAAACTTCTGCCTCTTTCTATCAATGCTACTGTGGATTCCTCTCACCCCTGTCACCCTGTTGAAGGGGGAAAGTGTTTCTTATGTTCCGGGCTGGTTTTGGCTTCCCCTCATCTCTTTCCCTCCCATCTGGCACTGACAAGCAGAGATCAGTATAGTCTGTCCTCCTCCATCCGGAGACAAGCTGTGTTCCACAGCACGCTTCCTAGGCAGAAGTCCCTGTTTCTCATTGCTAACAGCCAGGGCTCATGACAAGGAGGTATGAGGTGAAATAGGAGTGTCTTTTCAGTAAGGCCAGCCTTAACTTCCATGTCTCTCACTCTTTACAGTTCTGCCACTGTGAGTCCAACACTCAGATCCTTCAGCAAAAGCTTTGAGAAGCCATGGAGACCTCACAGCTGATAGAGGTGGTAGAGGTCACTAGAGGAGGCATTCGTAGTGTAAGTCTCTGAGAGGGGTGATATTATAGCCAGCTGGAAAACAATCTCAGATGCTAATGATTCAGACAGAAATCAGAAGTTTATCTTTAATTTATCTGCTGTACAGCCTACACAGAGATTCCTATTTAAATATCATGAAAGCTCAGATACTGAATTATTTAGTGTAAGCATCTTCGTGAAACAGAAGCTTCATGGCTGATTACATATTGTCTACTCTTGACTCATGGAAAGAATTTAACTCTGGGAGCTCATTAATCAAACCATTAATAAAACCAAGTTTCTTATGCAACATCATAAGAAGAGTCTTAAAATGTTTTTCCTCTACTTTCTACACACATTAAAGTGAGTAAAGAAAGTTTTAAGTAATAAATGTAACAACATCTAAAAGCAGCTTTAAGATTGAAAATCATGTAAATATTACCTGATGGGCAAAAGCAACCGAGGAATATATACACTGTCTTAAGGGAGGGGAAAAATATGTTCTTAAAAGGAAAAGCACCCAAGTTATCTGAGTTTACAAACAGTAGTCACATACATAGATAGAAAAATACACTTCCTTAATAAAAATTTATGATACACTGTAAGAGAGAGGTATTACCTCCCATTTCTCAAAGCTCTTGCAGAAATATATGTTTAAAAATATTCAAATTAAATAAACTGTAGTGACTCCTTTATTAATATGGCATGCAAAACTAAAGGCTTATATACCTGAGCATGCTGTCACTATGTTCCTAACTTGATTAGAGGGGATGAAATATTTATGTGAGGCAGACAAGCTTTGTTTTATTTCTTATGCTTTGAGTTCAGAGTACACCTACATCAACCAGAGCTTAGTCAACTTACAGAGCTGTAAAACAAAGATAAGCATCCACAAGGCCCGTCATCCAGAGTATGTAGACATTCTTCTATGAACCAATATAACAACAGCAAAACTTAATTTTATCTCACTTGGATTCAAATTACCACTCAAAATCTGTATATCTGGTATATCCCATACACTATATCTGAAAGCAGCAAACACTCCATTTTATTATGCACTGTTATTCCAAAGTTACTTTTCATTACTACAGCTGTTTTCTAGTAAGTTTAAATAATACAGGCATAATACATTCTTGTAGCAGTACCAGTATAATTAAAATATTTCCTGTCAGATCCTATGGTTTAACATTATTGAACCATAACTCATCTCAGAGCATATTCAAATGCACCACTTTTTTTACTTTATATAGTAGCTCTCCTGTCTCATAACTGATAATAAAATATGCATAAATTTTTTATCATAATATGCACCAGTTCATTGTATTAGAATGTAGATCTAGTGACCAACATTTAGCAAGAGCTGCCATTTTCCCTACAGACATGTATTTCCTTTAAAATGTTATTTAATGTCCTATTAAGACAATGGTGCTTGTAAGGGGTGTTCTCATGAAATGTTATTCTACTCTGAAATAACCTTCTCACTGAGAAAAAATTGTTGCTATTCACTGCTCTACAGTTAAGAAGTGCTAATACTACTTCAACAACATTAATTTTTATTTTGATTTCAAACTGGAAACAATGAAAAGCTACACAAGAAGAAAATTACTTGGTGTGCAACTAATACCAGAACTTTACAATAATGCAGTTCAATTCAAAGGAGTTGGAGTGCCTCTACAGACACCTTCCACATGTCTCATAAGACTTAAAAGATCAGTGTTTGAGCTTCAGGTCAAAACATATAGGCTACAAAAAAAGCTGAGCTCTCTCTTTCAGGCACAGTTTGCGCAGCATCAACTATATCAGCTTGCAATCAGTTTCTATCATAGGGCATTAAAAAACACAATTCAGGAGACATGTCTTTACTGGTATTACCTATAAAATAAACAGGACTCTAATCCAAACAAAGAATAGACAAAGACTTCCTCATACAATGACTGCTGAAGAGAGAGGGGTAGTGATTTGACCACCTCAGCTTTTATAATGAGCATGATGCAAATCTGATAGAATACTCCTGTTGGTCAGTTTTGAGTCACTCGTCCTGTTCCCTTCCTCCCTGTAGGTGCAATCCCTCTTTCCTGCTACCAGACCTACAAAGGGGCACATAACAAAGCTAGCTGACCTTGCTGTTACAGCAGTAAGTTTAACCAGCCATTCTTCGTGCTGTTCCTTGATATTAACAATGAACTTGAGGTCTTATATCTGTTAGAACTTGACAGTCATTTTAGAGTGCCATTCATTTCAGAGAATGCAGTCAGTTGGAAGAGAACTGAAAAGTAGAATTGCTGAAACAAAAATTGATTTTGTTTTACCTCAAACCAGGACACTTATTTACAGGTAAGAAATGCCATTAGAATGCTTTAAGAACTAACAAGTAGATTGGCAGACCCAACTGCTTTCATTAATGAGGTTTTATCTTTCCAGTATCCTAAGTGTAGATTGTAGTTCCTTATGCTGTTTAAAGACAGGCCTATTCTTGGTGAAAAGCTTACATCAGAAATGTGGATGTGGGAAAAAAAGGTATTAATTTAATACAGTCAAATTGTGACAATTTTGGGTTAGTGTACACAATTTCTAGTATGTAAAGTCATGCTCTGAGTTAAGAAGGAATTAGAATGCTGTATCAATAATGCAAAAAACAGTAATGAATGGAGAAATTTCGATGTACAAGGATTTTCTTGTCAACTTTTTCTTCTTGGACATTGCACATTTGTATACAGTATTTTCTGTGTGCCTTCTGAAAAGCCTTAAAACCCAAAATTCAAATTGAAATTGATTTCCTCATGCCAATACACTCCCCATGGACTTCTTACGTAAATATATAGTGAGTATTCAGGCCCATAGTACAAAACAATAAGAAACACAAAATTAAGGTTAGTGGGTTGAAAAATAAGGAGGCAACAATGGGATACAGAAAACGACATCCAGATGCAAAATGGTGGCTTTAATGAGAGAGACAGTTTTCACATATGTTTCTGCCACTGCATTTCATCAGTACTCATCTGGAAAGAAGGCAAAGGGTAGGGAATATAAAACCAAAATAACCCTCTTTCCCATGTATCTAGTTAGAGACATGCATGAGTCTCCGCAATGATGAAATCCAGGGCATTGTGAAGCTCAACTTCTCTCGTAGGAATTACAAATTACCAGAGAGCAGCTAAATTTAAAATGGTATTTAAATAATCACAGAATCACAGAATATCAGGGATTGGAAGGGGCCTCAAGAGACTGTCCAGTCCAATCCCCCTGCCAGAGCAGGTACACCTGGACCAGGTCACACAGGAAGGCATCCACATGGGTTTTGAATGTCTCCAGATAAGGAGACTCCACAGCTTCTCTGGGCAGCCTGTTCCAGTGTTGTCACCTGCACTGTAAAAAGTTTTTTTCTTAAATTTCTCTTGAACCTCCTGTGTTCCAGTTTTCACCCATTGCCCCTAGTCCTATCATTGGAGGTCACTGAGAAGAGCCTGTCTCCATCCTCCTGATATTCACCCTTTATATATTTATAATCATAGTTCTCCAAGCTAGAGAAATCCAGTTCCCATCAGCCATTCCTCATAAGGGACATGTTACAAACCCATCATCATCTTTGTGGCACTGTGCTGGACTCTCTCAAGCAGTTCCCTGTCCCACTTCAGATGTGGTCTCACCAATATGGAGTAGAAGGGGAGGGAGAATTTCTCTCAACCTACTATGTCCCCTCTAATACACCTGAGGATGCCTTCTTGGCCACAAGGGCAGCTTGCTGGTTTGTGGTTATCCTGCTGTCCACTAGGAGTCCCAGGTCCCTTTCCCCTACACTGCTCTCTAACAGATCAGTCCCAGCTTATACTGATACAAGGGGTTGTTCTTGTCCATGTGTACAATCCTACAGTTGTGCTTGTTATATTTCATTGAATTTCTCCCCTCCCAACTCTCCAGCCTGTCCAGGTCTCACTGGATGGCAGCACAGCCTTCAGGCTTGTCAGCCACTCCTCCCATCTTAGTGTCATCAGCAAACTTGCTGACAGTGCACTCTAGTCCCTCATCTAGGTCATTGATGAATATATTGAACAACATTGGCTCCAGTACTGAACTCTGAGGGACTCCACTAGACACAGGCCTCCAACTAGACTCTGTCTCATGGGCCACAACTCTCTGGCTTCTTTCCTTCAGCCAGCTGACAGAGCACCTCACTACCCTATTGTTCAGACCACATTTACTCAGTTTCACTGTGAGGATGCTGTGGGAGGCAGTATCAAATTCTTTCCTGAAATCAAGATAGACCACATCCACTGCTTTACTATCATCTACCCACCTGGTTATGTGTTCAAGGAAGGTTATCAGGTTGGTCAATCATGACTCCTCCCTGGTGAATCTATGTTGACTGCCCCTAATTACCTACTGTGCCTAGAGACAGCATCAAGGATGGTGGTGAGGCTGATCAGTCTATAGTTATCTGGGTCCTCCTTCTTGAAGACTGGAGTAACATTTGCTTTCTTCCAGTCCTCAGGCACCTCTTCTGTTCCCCATGACTTACCAAAGATGACAGAGAGTGGCCTAGCAATGACTTCTGGTAGCTCCCTCAGCACCCTCGGGAGGATCCCATCAGGACCAATGGATTTGTGAACATTCAGATTGCTTAACTGGTCCCCATTCTCTGACTTTAAAAAGTAAAGGAAAAACATACTAATTATGAGAAAATACAGAAGTTATTCTCAAAATCCTCTAGTTTCTATCCTATAGAAAAAGCCTTTTTCAGAGGCAATAAATTTATAATGTCAAATTAGACACGCGCTGATAACTTTCAGTTTGAATAGCTTAGATTTGCACCTGTAATTTTTATTTTGACTAAAAGAAAGATAATTAATAATGTAATTTAGAAATTAGTAAAAGTATCTTAGGCAAATCTGGGGCCTTCTACATTTTCCCCCAAGAATTTTAAGGAATATGTTCTTGTCAATCTAGGATGTTTAACTGAATATGAGGGCTTAATGACCTCATCAAAATATGTTGCCATCTGGACTTTAGGAGAACTGTCTGGAAACAAGCATATTTAAGTAACAAGGCTTTAGATTATTAATTTAGTAGGAGGGTCAATTATCTTAATAAGGACTGGAGGTTACATACCATTTTGGGATTTTAATCTGTAATAGGTTATCGCAAAATTGCCTGAGGGTGAACATAATCAATTTGGAGGACCTAAACAACATTTACTCTGTACTAAAACTGACAAACAACTTCAGGAAATTCAGTGGTGCAGTCAATCAGAACCATAACACACAGAACAATAAAAACATTATTCTTCAAAGATGGATGAAAGAATGACACTTTGAATAAGAATTCTGCATAAGTTTGTCTGTGTGTTATTATATACTATCCTATGCTGCACTCAGTTCCATGAATAGATGAAATTGAATTTATCAACACCTAACCCACAAATAATTGTCAGAAGTTTTATGGAAAGGAGAAAAAATATTATTTCCCAAATTTAGAACTCAATATTTAACATTATCCTATGCATTCAGAGAAGATATGTCCTGCACTATACAAGAATCCAGGAATATCATTTATTAAGTATGCTGCATGTCTGTAAGTCCTTATTCTTACGGATAAATTATGTATGACTCAACACCACTTAAAGAAGCATCTGAGAGGTCACTTCCCTGAATTTCTTGTGCCTGACAGAAAGAAATTCAAGTCATTAAAATGCAAGAAAGTATGCACAGCACAAAGCTGTCTCTTTACTCATTTGGTGTAGACAGATAATTGACAAAAGTATCTTGATGGTATTTGAAACAGAGAGAAAAATATATTTTAATATACTTGGTCTACCTAGAAAGAATTAATATTGTAACTTGACCTTTATGTCTACATTGTTCAAATATATTCTAAATTGTTCTGAATATTGACTTACAGAAACCTAAGATCTTAGAATGTGTAATTAGCTTGGCTTATAGCCGTCAAAACATACTGGATTTTCTCATCATTAATGGTGCTAGTGAAGAAAGGGATGTCATAGATCTAGTAAGAGAAAAGAAAAAAAAAAAAAAAGAGGTTTTCCACCATGCTTCCATGCTGTTATTTGATTTTTACCATGAAAAACAGATAAATTAGCTTTTTTACCCTGTTAGCACTGAATCAATAAATTGAGCAAGGTTGTGAATACTGGCAGAGTTAATAATATCACTGTGTCTCCTGTGGCAACCTGAGCTTGTGTCATTCCCAAGAATGCATCTCTGTGGTAATTTTATAGCTATTAGTACAGTTTATTTTTAACAATATACTTAGCCATGCATTCAAGACAGGAGAACATCAGTGTAAAAGAAAGAAAATTCATGTGGGATTGATGAAGTGGGAATCTTCAGTGAAAAAAACCAGAAGTAAAATGTCATTGTGATTGAAATAAATAAAGTGTCTTGGTTGAAATATTCAAGCAATAAATTTCATTCCTATGTGATTACACAGATTTGTACAACACTGTAAATATGATGAATGCAAACTTCGGAATGACATTGTTGCTAGAGATGACATAGCAATGTGTCTATAGAGAGCATTCAGCCCTAAGAACTTGAAGCACAAAAGAAAGCATTCAACAAAAGCCTGTTAAGACATTAAGACATCCTTGCCATTTCTGCACTGATATGTATGAGTTAGGTTCCTTATATGAAGTCTATAAAACTCTTGCCCATCCATCAAAAGAGGACATGACAACTCCCAGAGCATGTGTACAAACAACAGTATTACAAGGCTTTAAGAAGTCAAGGGAAGTAGTTGTCAGCAAATTCAATGCCTTTTAAAGAACTCTACCTCCTCTTCTCCCCCTTTTCTCCTATTTGTACAAGTATAGAACTAAAACATTGGAAAAAATATAAACTTCTAGAATGTTGTGTGTGAAAACTACATGTGGCTTTTGAAATAAATATATTGATTTTTGATATATGAAGATAACATACAGAGTTATATTACAGTATAGGCATTCCTTCAAAAGGTCTGTAGGAACAATATGCAAGAAGATAGATCATTAGGTAAGTAGTATAAAGCACAAAGGAGAAACAGAAATTAAGGAAAACAGTACCTGAAAAATCGAAGTGAGAAACAAAACCTCATGGCTGCCACATCAAGATATCAGCACACTTATGCCCAACAGATGAGAACTGAGGCTGTAATCTGAGAAAAAATAAATAAAGAATGCTTTCTGAAAAGCATTTTATAAGGATTTTGAAACAAATAAGCTCACTAGGAGTTAAATTGAGCATACTTCTCAAAAATCATCTCAACAACGTGAAAACAGATGTGAATTTGTGGTGTATTCAAAAAACTTGAATCATAAACCTTAAGCAGATGTTTTAGGATCTATAGAGTCTACAATGTGATTTCTCAGATGTACCACGAGAGATTAATCAGGTAAAGAATTCAATGGAAGTTTATCAAAGTAGTCAAAATTAACAGTCACTGTTAGATTGAAAAGAAGAGAAGAAAATTAGGGTCCTATACACAGTGAAGGAAACATCAAGAACTACTTTTGTAAAGCAAGAAATTAGAATAAAACTGCAAGTCAGACTTTATTGAATGTCAGGATACAATTGGATACAGGATTTTCAGATTTCTTTGTTTTAAGTACAGTCAATTTATCTTTGCTTTGTGACCTTTTACTACCTCCTTCCCCTTTTATTTCTAAATGGCTTTCTAGATGGTTTCTAATAAACCAAATTTATTCATTATTCAAAATGGATAGGATTCTACATTTGCCAAAATACAAAGGACTAATTTCTAATGTTTTATGTAGCTAATATAAACACCCCATCATATATATTTTATCCGTTTATGTTAATTTCATCCAATCTCTCTTTAAAAGTACAATCAAAATACCATAATAGCAACAACTCCAGTGTAGAGATATTTCATGACTAAACAGAATCAGTCAGTTTGTTCTTCAGTAAATTTAAACTTGATGTTTAAAATTTTAAGATAATAGTGTCATTTTAATTGTGTTAAAATGCATGCAATTAGGTCTAACAATTAAAATAATTTCTGCTTGAAAATAGCTTATACAATTGCTGTAAGGAAAAAATGAATCTGCATTACCTATAAGAGGCTAAACAACTTTTTTTTTTCATTTGTTTGACATTTTTGCAGTTGGCATTATGCTGTTAATTGAGAAAGTAAATATTTCCAATATACAGTCAGTTTGTTAGTCAATTCATGTGTTACTGTTAAAGATCTTCCTCACAGCAGCAGAGAAGAAAAATTTGAAAACTCTCAGAGACATGTGACTGTAAGCTAATAAAAATTGGCATAATTATGAAGCAGGCCTTGTACAAAAAATAACTTTGATTTTGCAGCCAAATAGATTCCAGTTTTGTTTTGTAGGGATTTCACTTGGTTTTGTTTTTCCTTGCAAACTACTTTTAGAAAATGTCTATCCAGAGTTTTTAAATAACATGAAGTACAAAGCAATCTGTCTATTTTCCAAGTATAAGCTGATTTTGATAAAAGCCTATGAAATTATGAAAACAGATTCAAATTTATGATAACATCCAAGCAAGCAGTGGCTCCATCATGCCAGATCAGTCTAGAATGGAGGACTCAATTAGGTGGCTCTAAGAACTCCTGGGTTTCTGTTCTGAACCTACTTCAATTTTTTTCCCTTAAGCACTAACTCAAGAATGGTTCCATTCTGTGTACTGTCCTAAGACTAAGGAATTTAAGGTTTCTTGTCACAAGATCTGAAAACCTGGAGCTGAACATTCTTAGTAATTCCAGATGTAGCAGGGGCTCTGTAGGTATTTATGGTGACAGCTGTCAGTTTTTTACATTTCTTAAGGAAAGATTGCCTCTTGTGCTTCAGGGCTACTGGATAACTCTAGGATTTCTCTAAGGTTTTTGGTTCTCATCTCCATAGTGACTAGATAAGTAACAGAAAATTGCAACACAGAAATACTAAGTAACACCAAATCTTTCCAAATTTAATTTCAAAGTGGGCTGTTCAGTGCCTGAGAATACATTTGTTTCCATTTTCCTTATGCTGGTGGTGGCTTTTATGCAAAAAAGAAAAAAAAGGATTTTTGAAGGAATAGATAATCTGACCTTTAACCATAACCAGTAAGAAATATTTATCTCTTCACACTATGAAGCTGCTCAAACATATGTCAAGCAGCTCATGGTAGAGAACAGATGGTAAACTATCCAAAAAGCAGAAAATAAAGTACTTCTAAAACATGTATTTTTTTCATCTTTTTGATTTTACAGATTGCAGATGTAAATATTCTGACCATGGAGAATCTTTCACAGGAGTTTAACATTTCTGAGTTGTCCCATTGATAGCTGTGACATATTCATGACATATACTCAGCTACAGGGATTGAATCATGGAATAGCAAGTCTATATGCTGCCACAAGAGGACTAGTTTGGTACCCTGCCTCAGACAAGGTCAATTTTATCTTTGTCATTCACGGCTCATACTTATCGAACCTATCAATAAAACTGTCCATGGTGGCAGCTTGAGCTTTCTCTGGTAGTACCATCTGTTGCTTTCAATACCTTTATCATCAAAATGTTCTTCATAGTATCTAATCCAAGTTATTTCATGCTGAAATCTAATCTAATTAACTTCTTGTTTTATTCATCATGGCTTAGTGAGCAAGTTATTCTCTCCATTTTTGCAAAAGCTTTTCCTGTACCAGAAGATTTGCTCATATGTGTTAAAGTATGGATACACAGATTATTCAATTTGTTTAGCAGTAATCAACTGGAGTTGATAAAAACCTAGGCTTGGAGTAAAAATTAAAATTAGCAAAATAGTATCTATAAGATAATGATATGAAACAATACAGACATATGTCAAAACCTCATCAATTAAGAGGTTTTTTTTTTTGTTTCTAGAAGCTAGTCTTTTGACTGAAAGACAGCAAAATAGCAGTCCTGGTTTCCCACCAGATATACTAAAACATAGTTTTCTATTGGAAATTAATTTTAACAGAACATTTCTGATCAGCCATATTACAAATAGCCATAAGAACTTATCCCTGTCCATCTTCAGCAACATCTGAAATTAGTTTTACATCTTCCTTCAGCAACATAATAATTAAATTTAACTTTAGATGAGAACTTCACCATGTACTTTAAGTACCTGCATGAAATACTTAATAAAACTTCATTGAACAGACCTATTTTATAAATCGTCTTAGAAATTTCAGGTTGTTCCTCTGTTTTCAGCCATCTACTTAGCTAGTTTTTCCCAAAGAGAGTCTATGACATAGCTGTTAGATGTTCTGCAGTGATTTATGTTTTATTCAGGGACATAATGAAAGCACATTTTTTTGAAAAGAGAAAATCAGTCTACTTTATTTCCCCTCAAATATGTGGGTAGGAATAAATATTAAATAAAACAATGGGTGGAAGACAACTGGCAGAAAATCAAGGAAATTAACTCTCAGGTAAATATTTTTAATTTGCCTCCCTCTATACAGATCCCCTTTTTGGGTTTTTAAATTAGATAATTTAGAAAAAACTATGATGACTCTCAAAAAAACCCCAAACTCATAAATCTCAAAATTTATAACAATTGAAGGCATGACATAGTTTTGTGAAATTCTACACATACAGATTTCCTAATCATGTTCTTGAGAATCATATTTTTAATAAGTTTTAAAATTAAAATATTAAATTTGTGTGCAATGTAAAATAAAATATAAGGCACTGTAACTACTACATGTATTTTAGACACTTGTCTTGTTTGCCTAACGAAAGTGCCAGTCAGTGTTGACTCCATTACAGGCAGAAATTATCCAGAGACCATTCAGAACCTTTAAGTTAGTATGAGGTGAAAGTACTTTACAGCCTTCTTTATCCCTCCTGTGATGAGTCAGTGAAGGTCTTGCTAGATCTGGACATTATCATTACATAGACAGTGTTATTATGTACAAGAGCACCCTCATACCTTGTTTAGAATAATTTCTTAGAGTAAACAGGATGAATCTCAAACATATGACACCTAAGGACTGCATCATTGCAAATAAACTTTCATTACCTTTAAAGGCCTGAAAACAATAACTGAACTCTTACAAGATATTGTCCTTTTCATCACAGAAACATGCAGAAGAGGCAGCTTGACTTTACCCCACTAAAAACCACAGCGAACCAAAATTCTCACAGTCTACCACTACTATAATCAAGCTAATTATTTTAGGGATACCTTAAACAGAGGGTATGTCACAAGTGATTGCAACAACCAAAGGGATTTGAAGAATAATTGACTGGAGAAACTGAGACGGCCATTAGTTTTACTGTTAATAATAACCTTTCAACATTTTAGATCATAAACATCCTCCTGAATCATCCATCATATGGAAGATTTTTAATGACTTCCACTATTGATAGGTCAGTCTAATAAGCACTGAACAAGCCTTTTCTAACCACTCTTTATTGACATTATAGAAAAGTTTTAAATGTCATATTTGATTTGTATATTTTTTGAAATAGAAATAAGAAGCCCAAACAACTTTTAATAATTAATTTGGTTTGAATCATTAGGGCACATGCCTTGGATATCAAAAGGCTGCCTGTGGAACTTAAGTGATTAGGAAGTCTGAAATACAGCTTTTTCAATAGTCATTCTGAGGCTTTCTTTTTTTTTTTTTCCTCCTGAACTTTTCTTGCTATGGGAAAATTCCAAATTGCTCTTGTGGCTGGAATCTCCTTATTATTTTTAGTAGAGTCTTAGCACAAATCTAAAATAAAAAGTAAGAAAAACTGATTTTTCCCTTCCAGCCACTGCACTATTTCTTAATTCAAGTTTGCAGCATTATTTCAGTGCTATGTATTTCACAAGGCAGATAAATAGACCAAATTCCAACTTACATTCACAGAGTAGACTTGTTTGCTAGATAGATAACCGCAGCTGAATTTTGTCTGAACCAGATTCCACTGCAAAACTGCAGAAGCTGTAGTAAAAAGTGGAGCTACTTTAATTGCACCAAACAATTAGAAAATAACACAAGAATCTGAGAGAAAATTGCTAGGAAGAGAAACAACTTAGCAAAGAAAAGAAAATATATTAGAAAGTAGACTCAGGAAAGAGCATAACCAAAGCAGCATGAAAGCAACGGGTCATGACGTCTTCCCAGATGCTGCAGTCAGAAGGTTGAGTCAGGGGCACTTATCCCAAATGAGAGCATGATGGAAGCTTTCCAGATAGCACAAAGGTGACTTTGTTGTCTGTGGGAGATATATCACAGCATACTTGGTGGTAGCATTTGCAGCAGAACCTACTATAAGTTTTACTCTAGTTCAGCAGAAGGGTCAGGCTGGAGGGGCGTTTTGCCCTGCTATTTTATCCTGAGGACAATTACATAGTGCTAAATTACATACATTACAATTACATACATTAGTGCTAAATACTCCAAGTAGCAGAAACAGATGCCAGCACAAGGGGAGTTTAAGTCATACTGGGGAAGCTGTAAACAATACACTATTAAGGTTATAAAAAATATTTTAGACTATTCTTTCCCCAGTCTCAAATTCAAATATCAAGTAATAAAGTACAGCAACTATTTCCTAAACCAGATTTTGCCATTTAGGTTTTTTGGGTTTGGCTTGTTATTTGGGGTTTTTTAGACACCATCTCCTACTTAGTGGATAAAGGGAATGTAGTATGTGTATCTGGAGACTAGTGAAATTCTTGATATTATACCTTGAAGAAACGTACTGAAAATTATTTCACAATGACTAGCTGCATTTTCATGTGTATTGAGGACTGACTGTAAAATGAAAGCTCCAAGTATTAAATTTGGAGTATAAGAGGGAATATTTAATAGCATTCTGTAGAGAATCATTCAGTTTAATGGCTTTATTAATAATGTGGATGTGGGAGTAAAAATACGTTAATGAAATATGCAGGTGAGAATAAATTAGAACTTGAGGTGAACACCAGAGAGCACAAAGGCATAATGCAGATGGGACCAAGCGAGATTAAGGAATCAGGCAGAAAATTACAAAATGAGATTCAAATATGAAAAATACAAACTAGTACATTTGAGGACTATACTATAAAATAGTTTGAAAAGCTGGGGTGAAGCGTAATGCTGAAAGAAGACCTCAGAGTTGTAGTTTATTGAAAATTGAGTAAAAGCTGACAGTGTAAGCATAGGTTAGATCGTTTAAGTTCCAATTGAGCCTTCCTTCTTGTAAGCATGGGTCAGATCATGTATGTTCCAACTGAGCCTTCCTTCTTCAGATGATAAAAAATTTGTAGCAGCTCTGACTTTGACACTGCAACCAAAAAACCCACTGGAGTCAGGAATTCTGGGCCTTTTTAAAACAAACAAATAAGAAATTATAAAAATAAAAAAAATATTATCAATGTTCAGTTCTCTTAACTGCAAATATAATGACAAGTGTATGGTTTCATTCTGTCTTGACAAGTGTATGGTTTCATTCTGTCTTGATAATGGCATAGCTCACATCACAACCACCGCTAAAGTATTGTTCATCAGGATGACTTAGACCTGAGAAGTGGATGGGAAGAGATCTACCTCAAGCAGGCTATGATTTGATTAACTTGTGTAGCTAGATTGCTCTCCTTCCCTACTTCTTAGGATGAAGTAGTGATCATGTGATTTTAGATAAGACACTGATTACACCACATAGTTCAAGTCACTGACCATACATACCATGT
Source organism: Turnix velox (assembly GCA_013400935.1). NCBI lineage: Eukaryota > Metazoa > Chordata > Aves > Charadriiformes > Turnicidae > Turnix > Turnix velox. The sequence goes on along the minus strand of VZTY01016450.1, from coordinate 43,849 downwards.
GATTTCAGATTATACTCATACTATAGAGTGCACATCATTCAGATTTCATCTGAGCTTGTTCTGTGACATGCCAGCAATCTGGGACTGCATATGTATGTTTCTCAAAACCAGAAACAAAATCACTTTTGGGAATTTACTGGAAACTGTGACAATGTGCCAGTAAACCAACTCTGGCAGGATGATAGAAAAGTCCCTTTTCTTCATTGAAAAATATATAGAAAACAAAGTATCAAATGTCTTAAAGAACTAGCAAACACATGGAGATGTAAGTAATTTTGACAACAGTTGCTTTATTCAGTAAGTTGAATTCAATTTTTTTTCTATCCACCATTATCACCATTAAATTCTTCCTCTCCCTCCTGAACCTAAATTAATAATTCTGAATCAGAACCAGATTATTTTCTAAGGTATAATCATTAGTACTTGTTAAAGGCTTACAGATGCTCTAGGCTCTATCTCATTGAGATTATTAAATGAATCTTTTACTTACTCACCCTCTGGTTATTTTTCAATTTGTTTGAAGATGGTCTCAATTAAATTTCTTTCATAAAAGACAAATTCCCCTAACAAGGAGCAGTTTGTAGCTCAGAGCTCCAAATATGCTCTCTATGATCCTGCAGAAGCTTGAGTCACATGAGCTGATGAGGAAAAGGGGAAAGTTTCTATTCAGCTTTTCTCATAGTGCTTACTGGCCTTTATTTCTTTAGCCTGCATGAACTTTTCTGTTTCATTGCAAATTCCTACAGTTCTTTCTGATGCTGTCAGAGTTGTTCACCTCTAAAAATGTTTATTTTGGTTACTCACTTTGAACAAGACTATGAGACAAGGGGGAAAACAGTCATTTATATATGGCCTATTGTCTTGGTTTCAGTTGAGATAGAGTTAATTTTTGAATTTAGTATGACATCAGTGTTGATAATGCACTGATAGTCTTTTTGTTGCTAAGTAGTGTATATACTAAGTCAAACTTTTCAGAATCCCAAGCTCTGACAGCAAATAGGTGCACAAGAAAGCTGGAAGAACTACAGGCAGAGCAGCTGACTCAAACTGATTGAAGGGATATTCTATACCATACAATATCATCCTTGGTATGTAAACTGGAGTTGATCAGGGGTCAGTAATCACTGCAATTGCAGTGCATAACTTGTTTTGTATATTCTATTACTACTATTATTATTAATTTGCTTTCCTTTGCTGTTCTATTAAATTATCTTAACACAAGAGTTTTACCTTTTTCTCATACTTCTCACTGTGGCAGTGAGGAGAAATGAGCAAGCAGCTACATGGTGCTAAGTTGCCAGCTAGAGTTATACTAGAACACCTATCCATTCTTTTGTCCTCTGCACTCAGAGGTCACCATGAAAACTGCTTGCAAGCCAAATAGTTTATTCTTATGTCAGAAATACTGTGTAGCAAGTTAGCAGTCATAATTATTGCATGCTGGTTAAGAAAGTATCAATAGGAGTGCAAAATAGAACATGGACAAAGAAAACTATGAGAGAAGAAAATTAGTGCTGGAGTTTTGTTGCTTGTTTTTCTGCTTACAAGTGTCTCTTTCTTAGTTTTTATTCTGTTTGTAGAATATAATTATTCAATCAAAAATCAAAATATATTTTATTTTCGGGCACAAGAGGAAATTTTGACATCTCCTGAGATAATGGAGTTTTGAGAAGCAAATCCCTTTCAGTGCATAATGTGGGAGTTTAGATGCAGGTGATATGCTTTGGAAGCTTGAAAACAGATTGTTACTTTGCATAATCAAGTTATTGATATCCAGTAATGAGTAATTCTATGTAATTGCAGACAAACATTTCTAAAATAAGACTCTAAACATGCTGAATTGTTATTGCAGGGTTTATTGGCACAAATTACCTTGGGTTCCTCTTAAACACTATTTCTTCATCTCACAAGTGTGACAAATCAGTCTTTTAATCAGTAGTGTGAAAATCCCAGGCAGATGTCTTGATACCATCCCAGTAATGTAGGCTGGTAGACAAGGCTGGAAGTAGAGGCTTGCTACAGATTAGTGCTAATGCTGTTAGTAAAGTGATTTGAAACTGTAAGGTTCTATCCAAATGCTAAACTGTTATGCTGTCTTGAGCTATCTGGGATGCAATTCTACATTGTCTACTGTACTACTAATGTTTGCCATGTTGCTCAAATATTCTGTCTTTATCAATGCCATTTTGAGAAAGCACATATGCTATAGGTAGTATTTAAAATTTGCATACATCCACCCATTTTGCTAATAGCCCTGGACATTTTTCATTACCTTTATAAAGATTGTTTTATTACCATAGTTATGGTATTAAGACTATGGTATTATTACATACAATTGCATGCCGCCATTGTTTTTCCAAACCAAAACATTAAAAATCTTCAGGACTGAGGTACAAATATTCACAAAGAACAAAAACATTATCCTCCCCATCTTCCCAAACTCTGAAGCTTTCAAGTGCATTATACACAATGTTTCTGACAGTTATCCAGTCTTTAAATATATTCCTTGAATCTCAAGTAATGTGATATTAAAAGTGTGTGGCTCTTTTAGGGACAGATTAAAATATTGAAATGTTTGAATTAATTTCTACTAATCTATTCTTTCTTTTTCTGTAATTATTGGAATTTTTATATTTTTATGTCATACTTCTTCTACTATTCAGCCACACTGTTCCAATTATATTAAAAATATGTATCCTTCTAAATACACCTTGAACAATTTTCACAAACAAATCTCAGAAGCTGTTTCAGAAAGAATGTGCTTTTTGGTACTGTTGCTAGATTATCTATGTCTCAAATAACAATATTTTTACTCACAAAATTAAAGTTGATTCAGATAAAGTTATTCCTAGGATAACTATATATTTTTGGCACTCCAGTGAAAGATACCTATTACTTATTGATTGTCATAGTACACAATTATTTTTATGGAACCATACTATTATTTTCCAATCAATATTTTAGAAACTGATACTTTTCCAGTTTCATTATTATCGCAACATATTTTAGAATCTTCAATTCATGAGTAGTAGATACTGTTTAAAAAACTTACCAATACATTGAAATTCCCCAAATACCTCTTCAGCTACTCTCTACTTCTGTTCATTTGAGGAAAACCTTGTATATTGTTTTCAGATAGTCCTTAGTACTCACATTTTGTAGGTTTTATAGTGACCTGGCACCATTTGAGTTCCTTATGCTGTTCATTTCTTTTGAGACTGGCAGTCCTACCATACCAGATAATGATGAAGAGTCAGTTTAAGGATAAAGCATGTTTGGAAGGTACTTGGCATATATTATTAAAGGAATGGGAAATGATCAGTTAAAGCAGCAGATGATTAAGATGTAAGACATATTTTACTTGCAAATAGGGCACAGGTTGCCAAATAAAGTTGAGCAGGATTTAGTACTGTTGAAATGTTATGTTATTATTTCATGAACATTTGCAAGATGAGTCCATGCATCAAAACACTCCTGCTGTAAGGCATGTTGGGAGATTATTTCTGTAAAGAAGAAACAGAAGCACTGCTCTCAAGAAGCTGATAATATGAACTTGTCGGATATATTGTTACATTAGTGGACATACGCTTTCTAGTTGTTGTGTATCTAGTGGCAAATAAATACAAATTTATTTAAATGTCAGAGAAATGTATAATGAAGACTTAGTGGAAATTCATTGGAAATTCATAGTTCAGGCTCCTTTGTTAAATATTTGATTGTGTATGTCCTGTATTTTCACCGTTTAAAGCAAAAAAATATCCATTGAAGTATTTAGCAATCTTCTCCTCATTTCATTGCTTCTGGCTGCTTTTCAGATCACTTGAAAAGATTAAATCCTCAGTTTTGAGATCTGAAGGAAATAAATGCTTCATGGTTTGTCCCCTGAAGTAAAACACCTCTGTGTTTGAGGACATGAAGGCAACATGGAGTTAGGGAAAGAATCTGACAGGGTTAACACTTTTGCAGTTCTACCCCTGTAAGACATGGAAGCAACTTCAGGCTTTAGAAGTGAGAAAAATTGGATCGATCCAGAGGTAGCAGCAGGAATCCCAGATTGTTGCTGGTCCTCCTTGTTGTGTTCCTTTAAGTGAAAAAACAAGACCTGAGGGAAGGGACAGTGCTGGGAAAAGATAAAGAATCATTAATAAAGGGTAAAAAGAGGGATCTCAGAAAAGGAGTCTAACACCAAAGATCCTTGCCATAAACAAGGAAGTAAACAGAAATTCATGCATTAGACAATCCATGTTGTCTGATGACCTAAAATCAATGCACTAAAGATAAGGAGAGATATAGCAGGTGTAAAGGAAAAGTAACATATTTAGCACTCTATGCCATATAAGTTTCAGGTTTTTGTTTTGTTTTGTTTTTTAATCATAAGATATATCATTTATTGAGGCTGGAAAAAACTAAATCTTACCATTCTAATTATTGAGGACTTTCATTACAGTGTTTGTCATTAGGAAGGTAAAAAATAGTAACTACAAGACATGCTTTAACTGTTGTTGTTCCATCTTTCCAAGCTCTTCAGGTAGGAAAAAATAGTAAAACGGACTGGGAATTCCCTCATTACTCTAATGAGAGCATAGACCCAAATTTGAAGGTAAGAGTAACATTTTGCGTTTCTCTCACATTCCTAAAATCACAGGAGAATTTGATAGAATGACAAGAGGAATCAATGTAGGATTGATATTCCCTCACGTAAAGTGCAGAAAGAAATCATAAGAATTATGCTATTATTATTCATTAACACAAAAGGATTTTCTTTCCCTCAGCCCTGGGCTGACACATCTATCACACATCCTGTTAGTGATCTAACATTTCACCATTTAAAATTTCAATGGTAGGACTTATTTCAGTCAGGTAGAAAGTATACCAAAACCTAAAATATAAACTCCCTTTGACTACACTAAGGAGAACACTTTCTCATTTATGAACACTGTTAGTCATAACACTTTTCATTTATGCTGTAATATTTTTCATGATATCTTTTAATCAAATTAATTTGTCATGACATTTATTTTTGTCATAACACTATCAAGACACATAATGGGCTATGTAACATATTTTTTAGAGGATAACTTACCCTCAGGAATATAACAGAGGGTGAATATAACACATGAGAGAGATTGCTAAAAATTTATACCTGAACTGAATTATTCTTCCTATCTATAAAATATATGATACCAGTAACATATAGATGCTATGTTGCTGACCCAGACTACTTCTCATAAAACCTCTTCTTTAACACTGCTCCACTCACTATTCAGCAGTCAAATAAAAGTGCAAATGTTGTAGGCATTTTTATTTACATTCTTCTGTCAAAGGCAACATTTTTGCAAGACAGCAACAGTACCACTTTAAAATCAGTTGCCAAGCCTTTTCATTACCAATATATTCAATTTTCTGCTGCATACAATTTTGCCCAAAGTAATCACTTGTGATGCAAATGTTCCATATGGAAACAAAGGTTAACTAAAACTAAAATAAAATGACTTGAGTAGGGGACTGGAAAGCAAGGAGAGACTTGAACTATGTTAAAAAGTCTGATATGCATTTATATGAGACAGTATAGTGTCCTCATTGTTTTGTTCAGACAAACTAACTTAGACTGGTCAAACACATAAAATATATTATTGCATGTATCCATGCTGGTGAATAGAAAGAGAGGAAAGAAGAAGGAAAATGGTTTTTGCCAGAATGAAATCCTGGACAGTCATAGTTTCATTTCATTGTACCAAAATCAGTTCAGTTTAGCTATTCCTAATAGCAAATGTTCTTCAAGTCCCAAACCAATGAAAGTGTTTATTTCTTACACTTTGTGTTCAAAATCGGAAGTATAACAAAGGCCGATGCAATCTAATGTATATATTATATTCGCAGTATATTTGTTTTTGCTCCTTCTGTTGACATGTGCCACTATACAAGGGGCTTTAAGTGGTGAAGAAATTAATACATGAAATAAATTAACAAAAAGAGAAAAATATGGAATCAGATTTTGATGTCATCAGTGTTTCTAAGTCAGTGAACTTAGATGATATTTACTATGTGGATTTTCATCACAGAGTAACAATGTTTTTACTGCATATTTTATGGATTTTTACCGTTCCATGGAGAGGCTGAAGAAACAGTGCAAATATTACCTATAGTTCTTGAATTTCAAATAACGAACCTCAGGTGACGCAGAATTATTATTGTTCAGAGTACTTTCTCAATCCAAAGAGCAGAGGGAGGATATTCACTCTTCTGAAATTAAACCCATTTTGATATAAAAAATTAAGTAAAATGGAGTCTCATGTCTCCATTACACTGTCTCCTACGAATTGTTTTTGGAAATGTATGGTTATTTCCTAATCAACATTATTTTCTTCATGGTTTCTGAAGTTATTGACACAGTTTTTCAGAAGACAGAATGCTCACTGAGTTTCTAAGCTTGGGACCAATGTTTATTTTTGCTATCTCAATTTGATTTGGTAGTACAGAGAAGATGTCACCATCTGCTTCTATCTTATGAAATTTGTCTCACCATGTGAAAAATAAGGGATGTGACCAGAATGTGCAGGTTGGTGAAAAAAAATCACCTGCATATGCTACTTTGATTATAATGAAAAAGGAGCCGATGATATAATGAGCACTGATGAACTCTCACAAATATTTTCCACCACTAAATACTGAGGCAAATAAATGTATTTTTTAAAGAACAAAGTTGGCAAAAACATTTCAAAAAATTTAGAGTATTAAATTAATTTTGTCAGAAAGCAGTCTTCCCAACTACTAGAAGGTAATGGACTTTTTTAGTATATTTTCTATAGCAAATTCAGTTTACAGTTTATAACAATATTTTATTAAATAAGGAAAAATTAATTTTGCAGACCTCCTTTTATTTGTAAGAGAGAAGTCTGAAGACAAACTTTTTGAAGGAATTTCTAATGGTACACTGAATAATAGGGCTAAAATGATCAAGAAAAAAAAATACATTTTTTTTCAACAGGAAAACTGCTTTCTGTTTTTTGCTCTCCATACTCCTGGGTCATTAAGTAAATATAAGACCTCAAAAATGTTGCTTAAGAAATGGTAAGACTGAGTTTCCCTTCCAGTTTCTTCAGACATCCGTGCATCAGTGTACTGCAATGGCTTAAAAAGGAACTTAAGCTCTATGACATCTATATCCTGAAAGAGGTAAGTGTTTCTATATTTTTCTGCCTTTTTTACTCATAAGATGGCTGGAGCAGCAGGATATAGAGTAAAAAAGAAACAATTAGTGTTCGTGATGGGTAGCTGTTAAAGAGCACTGAGTTGTCTACCTGCTAACGTGAGATGCAGTCACAAGAGGAATGCTGTTTTAAGGGAGCTAAGGTTTGAGAGGGCATCACAACCTGTCAAGAGCTCAGACACTATCCATTTTACTCTTTCTTAGGGGCACGAATGATAACACAAGCCAGAACTGCAAGTGAAAAAATTGATATACAAGCAGTCTTTGCCCCCTTTTTACCACATATAGGAAAAAGAGCAGACAGAAACGATAATTCATATCAAGTGCTGGCTATAGAGTTGCTGCCACAGTGAGGGTTTTGGTTTTTATGACAGAGGGACGTTCTCTGATAACTTGCTACTTATCCTCCCCCTCTACCGCTCCCAGGTGAGGCTGCATCTGGAGTACTTTGTTCAGTTGTGGAAATAGTATAGCAGAGGGCTACAAGGAAGATCAAGGGAATGGAACACCTCTCTTATGAAGAAAGGCTGACACATCTGGGTCTGATTTTTTTTGGAGAAGAGATTTCATTATTGCTTATAAATACCTTAATGTCATGTGCCAAGACTCTTTTCAGTGGTGTCCAGCAACAGGACAAGTGGCAAAGGGCACATACTGGAACACAGAAAACTCAGACTGAATGACTAACAATTTTCTTACTTTGAGGGTGACAGAGCATTTGAGCAAGTTGCCCATTGAGATTATGTAGACTTCTCTGAAGATACTCAAAACCCACCAGGACACAATCCTATGCAACCTGATCTAGGTGAACCTACCTTGGCAGATCTGGATTAGATGACCTCTAAAAGTCTCTCTCAGCACCTACCACTCTGTGATTCTGTGATTTAGGGAGCTTAAAGGAGAAAAATTGCAGATGTTCACTTGACTGTTTTGCAAAGTTCCTTGAATATTCACTGATTTTATGTAATGGAGATTAATTTCATTGGGGAGAGCAGTATCACAAAAACTCTGAATTATTTTGGGGTTGTATTATTTTTCTGTGACTACGTGGACTGGATTAACATTGGCTGGATACCAGGTACCTACCAAAGCTGCTCTGTCACTGCCTCCCCCTCAGCTGGAGAGGGAAGAGAAAAATATAANCTGAATTATTTTGGGGTTGTATTATTTTTCTGTGACTACGTGGACTGGATTAACATTGGCTGGATACCAGGTGCTCTGTCACTGCCTCCCCCTCAGCTGGAAAGGGAAGAGAAAAATATAAAAAAAGACCTGTGGCACAAGATAAGGATAGGGAGAAATTACTCGGCAATTAACATCTTTACTTTGTTAATTTGAAGTTCTACTTTTCGCTCTGTCCCTGGTGGGTAGCATTTGTAAATGGAAAGAAAAAGCAGATCACAAATTTCTCTGTTAGCACAAAATTCTAGTTCTGAAACAGTAGCTAAGATAAAGATGCAGTAGCAGCTTCTCTATCCTCTTCACATCCCTCCTGTCAACTTCCTTTCACTTGAGTAAGATACCACAGAGGAGAAATGAATGTAAGAAAAAAATCACTTTTGCATTGTGATGAGACTGTCCAGGCCACTTAAATTTGCTTCAAGTATAGCTGCTTCAAGACTGAGGGAGAAAGTGGCAATAAGAAATTCAGTGAAGAATGCTGCCACTTTTTACTATCTTCCTGCTCAAAGATTTGTCATTTTCATAGATATGTCAGAAGATAGACTAGATAAAAGGCATTTGATATAACCTGGCTGAGATTCATTACTTTATATCCTTGAGATTCATTCAAGAAAACTCATGTTTTCTTTTATCATCTTTTTGAGTTGTTGGAAGGTAACCTGTCCAAATTCTTAGTTGCTCTTCCTTTCTCAGCTAAGGAAATTAAATACTTTCAGGAAAGAAAATTTCTCTGCTCATTTGTCAAATAATTAGAAGCTTAATTCTTTTGCCAGACTTAGTTTCTTCTGAGCCATTTTCAAATTTTTGTTCATCAGGCAGGGAGGAGCTCAAATGCACAACCTGCAGTGCCTGCAATATCTTTACTACAGGTAAAAGGATTTAGAATCTTGAGGATAAGGTAGAACCCAAAACCTGCCTACTTTAGTAATTTCTTCTATAGAGGAGATACTCATGAGTTGAAAATCTACATGTAAATCATACAGTATGCTCTTATCCAGACTACCCCTTTGAGTTGTATCATCTTCAGCTGCAACCACAACCACATTCTTGCTTTGTTAAGGCAAATAGTATGGTTTGGTTTGGTATTTTTATTTTGCCTTGGGGTTTTTCTTGGTGAAACATAAATAATTTTTTTTAAACCAGGAAACTTTATTATTTTAATAATAATAATAATTACTAATATTAATAAAATATTTTATTTTGTCCTCTATAAATTTTTCCTTCCTATTAAGTATAAAATATTTTCCTGGAAGATCTGTAATTCAAAAGTTTTGACATAATTCCTTTATATTCTTTAATGTTCAGCTTGCTACAATTACTATAGCTCACTCTTGCTAGCAGTTAAGTCTNTGGTTTGGTTTGGTATTTTTATTTTGCCTTGGGGTTTTTCTTGGTGAAACATAAATAATTATTTTAAACCAGGAAA
>VZTY01016450.1:0-33999 GCA_013400935.1 Turnix velox | reverse complement strand
TTGCTACAATTACTATAGCTCACTCTTGCTAGCAGTTAAGTCTTGAAATAATTGTTGTCCATCTCCCATTTCAAAAAGTACAAATCACAGTGAATAATGTAACTTCAGCTCCAATGTGGAAGTATTATTTCAAAAAGAATGACAATAATGATCTTTAAACTACATGACTCAATTCTCTTCTGACTTTTATGTTTTCCTGTAAATCAAGACTACATTTTTGAAGGCTATAAAGTTACACTGACCTTTAATTATAAAGGTATCTGCAGAATCATTTTTTTCTTTTAATACCTTCAGACAGAAATAAGACACATTTCCCTATGATTGTAGGCTCTATTTAGTTCTCCTTGATAGCAGAATGAAGTGAGACAAAGGATTGGACAACGGTCTTGTAGCATTTTAGCAAACTGATCACAACACTCTTCTTCTGCATCTTGGACAGCAAAAGACTGTTGTTACTTCACGACACAAAAGTAACATTGCAGCTCTTCCCTCTAACTCAGTGAAGGTGATCACCAGTAGCAGAAGGTTGTGACCTCACAGTGATCACAAGAATGTTCTGACAATTCTTCTCTTCTCTAGGGTTTAGAAGAGAGCTTGTGCTGGCGTAAAGTTTGTCTATGAATATAGTGGTTATAAAGCCAAGTAATGAAGTTGGGAAACATTCTCATGGCCTTCAGAGACTTTGACTTCAGTTTTGAGTCTCTAACATTTCTTTTGGGTTCCTAATTAGGGATTTTTGCCTCATTGTTCTTCCTTGTGTAAATTTAAATTTAGAAAGCGCTTTTCACATCATGTTGGTTTCTCACTGTGGGTTGAATCTTCCGAGATTTTAGCAATGACCAACTCCACCGATGAATTATTTTTTTTTAGGACTTTGGCCAACATCAAAATTTGGTGTATGATTTAATGCATGAAAAGGAAATAAACAAAAGAGTGTACAGAATGGAAGTGCATGGTAATGTAACATCCAGTTGTTGCAATTTCCCTTTCTGGAGGCTAGGCTTTTGGGAAAAACATATTTATTAACAGGACTTCATGGATGAGCATTTAAGTTTTCAAAAACTTTGGAATTCAGCTTCTTGCAGGGCCAAATGAAACTGAAGTTTCTAGTTCAGAGAAAATTCATTAATTCACTTCAGAAAAGAGGGAGAATGAATTTGGAGCATTCAATGGAAGCATGACACAACTTTCAAAAGAAACAGCAGGCAGTTTAGTTTAGGCTCAAAAGAGGACTAATCTTTTTGGCCCTTTGGTAGAGGGGTAAGAAATCTCCAGTAAATTATCAGGAAATTGCAGTGGGGATATATCCTAACTTAAAAGAAGTATATTTCAAATACATTAGTTTTTAAAATAATTTTAAGGGAATTTATAACTACAAACTTGAAGCCAGACTCCTTTCTGAGATTGCATGTCAACAGATATTTACAGTATGTTTTCTTCAAGCTCATAGATAGTAGTAAAAATTCATATTAGTAGTATGAAGCTATCATTTTAACTATATACGTAGACTTTTTTTCCTGAAAACATTCTGTGATGTTGAAACTGTATTTAATCAGAGGAAATGTTTCCTGTGAAATTGAAGGCAATGGTAAGTTAAAAGAACCTCAGCTTGAGCTGGCAAAAAAGCAATTTAGTTACTTTTGTAGAGCTGATGTATTGCCAAGGTCACAAACAGGACTGATTTATATGGGAAATACAAGTTAGAAAGGCCATTTAAGGGAGCCATAAATTCTTTGCTTAGATGTGCTGAGATGGATTTATTTCTTCCATCAGTAACACTGAAAACTTATGATTTACTAGTAATCTTATTGCATGATTCAATGACGGAGTATTTGATAACTTTTCTTGAAAAGAAATTATTCCTCCTGTGTTCTGCATATTAATCTGACATTCAAAGTAGATAATTAAGAATTACAAAAGCTGTCTTGGAAATCTTCTCATTCAAGGGACACATCTGCTAATGACTGCAGAGCATAACAGAAACATGAACTGAAAGGGCTAAGAAGTCTTTTACAGTGGTGGCTATTTGTGGGAATGCCTTCTAGGAATTGTATAAACAAGGGTGAAACCACCACACTCATGCTGCTTATACCAACAACTCTTTTCCAAGTATCTTTTATTATGATTACCTTTTCCCTGATGAGAAATGTTTTACTACCGAATTTAGGCAAATGCTACCTGTGAGATAGTACATCTGGTTTTATTCATTTTGCAAGAATTCAAACAAAATATTCTAACTGATACATTTGAAACAGAAAGTGATAAACATTTGTGTCAGCACCTTTACATGAAGAGATCTCCAGAGCAGAATCGCCTCTTTTTTTTCTCCTTAGTTAGTTGCTAAACAACACAACTCAGGTTTGTGCATCTAAAATCAATGACAGTTGTGTTACATTTCTGGTTTCAACAGACAAAGGAAACAAGATCCATACTAATAATGGTATGCACCTTAAACCATTGCCTCTGCTTCAAGTGAAATATTTTATCCTTTCAGAACTTTCCAAGTCTGGCTGGAGATGAGCTGCTGTAAAGGAAAGAATACTGTAAGGAGTCCTGCTAAGTGGATTTCCCTCAGAAAAAGCATGATCACCTAGAAACAGCCACCTTCTCCACTTCCCAGACCTTCCAAAATGTCCTAGAGAGAAAGGTCAAACTCAACAGAAATTACTAAGTAGATGACAAGAAAGAGAAAGGCACAACTACATTTAAGTGTTTAAGAGATACTAATTCCTATGGACTTCAGAAATAAGGAAAGTGATGATCAATTACACTCACATTCAGGGAGGGTGGAAAGAAATCAGACAAATTAACATGGTAGGAATGGTGATCAAGTAGTTTTTAAGTGAATAGTTCAAAAAGAAGCATTTTGGGGTGGAATAATATCAGAAAAAGAATTTTTATACGTTTGCTGAAAAATAGCTCTTAAGTAAACAAAACAAAATGCTCTTAATTAAACAAAAAAAAATGCTCTCAAGTGGACTAGGTAGTCTGGATATGATTCACAGGTTTAGTTTCAGAAGGTAAGTGAAGGTAAGACCTAGGCTTTCTACTTCTAAAACTAAAAACTTCAGTTTAGCCTTTTTTGTAACAAAATTGCTACATACTTAGCTTTTACCCAAGTAATTCAAGACCCACTTTGCATAACAGCATTAGTACCTGGAGCTTTACTTAAAATTACAATATCAGCATCATTTGGCCTATTGCTTCTCTGTATTTCCTCTCCCAAATGTGAACAAGGTAACTTGAAGAAAGCAGACGTAACATTTCATAGACTGGTAAAGTATACTTGTTTTTCATTATTTACACTCATTATTGATACCAGGAACTATAACTGTTAGATTTTTCTAAGGAACATATTAACTAGCAGGAGAGACAGGACCTTTTAATTTGTGTGTTGTGAGGAGGTATCATTCTTTACAATCCACTGAGATGACAGTAGATCAATGACTAATTGCCACCCATAAACGCTATTCTACCCAGTTACATCTTATTTTAAGGCTTACATCTTATGAAAAACTTCAACATTCCTTGAGGTCTATGAGCTCCATGAACTCAAGGTGGAAAACTGATTAAAAAACAAAAAGGAAGTTTTGCCATTGGTTCCAAAAGGGCTGTTGTTCCTTCTCCTTTGTTTTTTTTCAGGAACAGGAATCGAACACAATGAAGCCTGCAAAGCGCAAAGAATTCTAAAGTGAAACAGATTGCAATGTTGTTTGCGTAAGTTCTTCATGCTAACTAACAGTAAACCATACTCTCATTAACACAGATTTCAGACAAATTCATGGCACCAACCAAGACAAGACAAAGGACTGAAAAGCCGAATAAGAGGAACAACAAATCAATGAATAGTACATTGCATCAAATCATGCCTTATTCTAAATATTTTGCTGCAATACAAAAGCTTCCTGCCACAATGTCTGTGACATCCTCCTGTATGAGATAGTATTACCTTGTGGAAGAAAACATTTTTAGGGGAAAATGGAGAATAGAAGTGAGATGAAGAAAAAAGCAAAACCAATGACAATAAGAATTACAATTATTTTTTCAATTTTTTCTTTCCCATAGCACTGCTTTTATTGACATTTCCATTTCTTCAGGACCCACTCAGGTTCCCACTCATGTTTTCTTTCACTGTCACTGCTCTTTTTCCTGGCATACATTAATTCCCATTCAATTGACACTGCTTCCCTCCTTAAAAAGTGCTCACACATACCACAAAAAGTCCTGCAATGGCTTTGAATCTTCAGCATATTTGATAGTCAGTGAGGAGCACTGGTTTCAGAGGTGACCATGGCCCAACAGGAAATGAGAAAAGGACAAACAACACTTTTATACCAAAAGACGAAAAATTGAGGTCACTACTCTACTTGACAATTGTGATCTTTTGGCAAAAAAACCCCACACAAGTTTATAATTCATCTAGTATAAACGTGAAGGCAATTTCCTCTCTATAAAATTGCTTTTCTGTTTCCCCAGAATTCACAGAACTATTCCAAAACTGACGTTCTGGGGAGGTGGCAGGTCAGAGGTAATTTTAATCCCAATGTAAGTAAATATAAAAATGGAAAAGCAAATGAATCCTTTCTTTCCTTCTAAAAACTTAAATTGCCAGGACACCGCTTGAACTTGAAAAATGAAAACCAGAAACAGTCATCAGAGAGCCAATAACTGCTTTAAATTAAAAAGTTTTATATTGCAGTAGCAGATCCATTACTGATATCAAGAAGTTAGCCTGCTTGCTGGTATTTGTGATTAATAAGAATGAGTTTTCTGCTCTTAGTTATGGTTCTTTCTGGGACCATCTTCTTTAATTTTAATAACTGGGAATATTAGGGCTCTGCAAATCTGAAGGTTCTTGGTAAAGGGCAAAAGAGGAAAATCTTTTCCCAAGATCATTAAAAAATCTCCCTTGGGGAGACAGAAATAAAGAGTATATTTACTGGGACTCCAGGGATCTTGTTTAGTGTCAAAATCATATTGAGAAGCTTTTTCTTAGTGCAGACTTGAACAAATTGGAAAGCAATATGCAGTAGCAATACACTTCTGATATAACAAATTGCTCTTTATTTAAAGTTGCTTTTGAAATATGAATAAGATTTTAAGCCTGTCAAAGATGGCATGCAACGATAAAAATAAAGAAGTGTCAGGAACAAAAATGTTCTTTTTCTCTTCCTCTGAATTAATTTACATGTCAGTCAAAAAAACCCTGTCAATGCATATGCAATATATGCAGCATGACTTACACTACCAAAAGCGTAGGAAAAAGGAACAAGAAGAACTGAAAAAGATGAAAACGACAGCTGTGATGAGCAAGGATTCTACCCAGTCTATGGTATGTATTCAACTACAACAATATATCCAAAGATCGTGAAGAAATGATGACAGAACTGTCAATTACAGCTGAGCAGATTGTAAACAGATAGAAAATCTGCAGAGCTGAATCGACACCAGGTGGTAAGGCTTTCCTGTCAACCCAGCCCACCAGCTAGGGTGCAAACCCTGTTGAACAGTAGGGACCCCCACTCTCTTGTTGCAGTCCTCCCAGGATAACAAAGTGGTGGTGAGATCAGCTCTTGGTAGAGAAAAGGCTAGAAAAAATGAGGTCCTACTGGGAAATGAAGGTGTTGGCTGAGATGCCAATCAGATTATTGATTGCTACTTTTTAAATTCGTCTGAACCCCAGGAAAGGGATGAATGGTGATCCCAATTCAAGGTCTTGTTAGAGCAAATAAGAAGAGGTAAAGATTCAACTTGTTTAGAGGATTTTTGCTGCCTGTTTGGTGGTATCTTTCAGGTAAATCTTCAATTTAATATTTTTCTTCATTAAAAAATCATTCTGCTTTTCAGTATTCAATGTAAAGAGCACTGGGAGGTAAATAAGTGCTGTTTACAAAGACCATTAATAAACCTAAAACTACCTTTTAGTCAAATCCCCTAAACTCCTCTATTTGTGATCTGAAATCAGACTAACTTCAGGATCTGCATGTACAAAGGACTCTGTGGTGCTTGTCAGATTCATTTAAGTTCCTGTTAGGTTCACCTTACCATATAATAGAGTCATAGAGCTGGAAGGATCCTTCAAAGGCCATCTAGTCCAACCCCCTCGCAGCAAACAGGAACAATCCTGCTCTAGATCATGCTTCTCAGAGCCTCATCAAGCCTGACCTTGAATTCTTCTAGGGATTGGGTCTCCATCACTCTCTGGCAACTTGTTCCAGTGTCTCACCATCCTCATGAGGAAGAGTTCCTTTCTAAAATCTAATCTAAATCTTCCCTGTTGTAGTTTAAAACCATTGCCCCTTGTCCTTGTGCTCCGACCTTGAAAGTGACTTAGCAACTCTGCACAAGATAGTGGACAGAATTCAGCTTCAGCATGTTTCTAGGAGAAAGGAGCAGCAGAAGAAGTAGGATGGGAGAATCTCAACAAACTAACACAAAAAACCTTAACATTGGTTTTGTCTCAAGACAAAAAGTTACAGCTGATAGTATGCAGAAAGAAGATCTGTTGAACAGTGAGTTTCTATTTTTTTACACATATTCTCATATTGAAAAGAATCATACCCCAAATACAGATTGGAAGGTACCAATCCAGGCAGCCAGTACTGCTAACACATTGGGCTGGCATTTTAAGTTTTAGATAACGCTGAAAAGTGAAACTTGTTACATGTTTCTCTCTGCCATTAAGATTTCATCATTCAGAGTCTGTTGCTCAGAGAAAGGCAGCCAGACCTTTCCTCTACAAGTCAGCAAGGATTGTCTTATCAGTAAAATTCTGCCTAAAGAAATAGTGTCTCCTGTGATGCACTTCTTAATTCATTTCTTCACAGTACTCAGGTTTTATACAGGAGATGTGGTTTCATTCCTCTGCCTTGACTGAGCAGTCTTAATCCCCCATTTCCAACCTTAGAATGAAGTGCCTTACTCTGCCTGTCATTCCAGACTGCACAGAAGAGACTCAGATTTTTTTGCTAATTTTTTTCTTGCAAAATGGATAGACTGTAAGTTTGGTGCAGGAAAGCTATGAATAAGAATATCAAGAAATTGAAGGTACCACATTTCCATTTTGAGCTCCAATGCATTTTCAAGATTTTGTACTGAGTAACCTATGAATAACATACAAATGCTACTGCTGGATCCATTAGGAACTAGATAACTCCACCATACCAGATTGGACCAGGATTATTTGCTTTTTTCTTGTGCTAATTTGTCAACAACAGCAAAAAATTAAACATGGTTGGTAAGGCAGAGTACTGAAAAGCAAGACATCAAAGTTTGTTTCCTTAACATTAAAGTTACCATTCCAAGAACTCAGCTGTTATGTTAAAGAAAATTAGACTGCTGTCTCTTTTCAGCTCTGAATGCTTTTTTGCAGTTCTGTTCCACTAACAAAGGAATTTCTAAAGTGCCTGCTCTCATAGGATTTAGGCTTTAGAAGCTCAGTGTGAAGCTACTCAGCCTTCAATGGACTCAGATCTCTGTGCCAGGCAGGAGACCTTGCAGTGCCTAATGCAGAGGCATCTGACCATTTTTCATGCTCCATGTTCAGATGTAAGGAGTTGTATTTAGGCCTATTGAAAACAAGCAAGGTTTTGGTCTTGTGGCAACAGAATAGCATAGCTCCATATGCACCTCTCTGTAGGCAAATGTGATTTTGTTTTAAAAAAAACCCCATTATTTCCACTCACACTCTCTCATACCAGTGGACATATGTCCAAGAGGTCTTGAGAACCAGGCTTCCTTGGGATGAGGCAGAAGAGGGGAAATGCTGGTTATCCATGTTTTATTATGTCCTTGTTTTGAAATTGATGATCATTTTCTGGTTTCAGATGAACCTTTTTTACACTTCCAGTGCTGATGGTGATTAGGAAATTTTGTATTTTTTGCACACATCACCATAACCATACTGAGTCGTTATCTTCTGCTTACTGTTTCATCTGTTATCTATGTGTCACAAGGCTTCAGTTGCATCTCACTTTCTTACCACTGCTTCCTGATGACTTGAGCAAACTCTCTTTTACCTAATCTCAAAGGTATCAAGAAGCTGCATGGAAACATATCAAGATCCCAATAACCTGCTTATGTAGATGCTGTCCACTTGTGTTATTCCCAGATCCTTTCTTCTGTTATTCCTCTCTGGTGGACATTCAGATAGTCTTATCCATACTTGTTTTACTGTTTGCATTAGAGATGTCTTCAGCATATGACTAGAAACAATCAAGCAGATAATCAGGTTCTTTCTGTGGATCCCTATTTTACTGCGAAGTGAAGAAAAGATCTGATTTTTAGGAAATCAGTAAGAAAAATGCATTGATTTTCTTCCATCTTCATTAGACTATCCTCAGTTTTAGAGATGTGAATATTTCAGTCATCAGTAATAAATTCAGAAGAGAATGGACTTAAAAGATATAGACAGGTGGCTTTTCCTGCAAGTAAGATTTATAAAGATATTCATATTAGTGAGACTTATAGTCATGTTCATGTTCCCTGACACAGACAAGTCCTAATCTCTCAAGTTTCCTAATTGCAGTGACAGATACAAGGACTGACAACAAAGCAAAAGTGTGTATATTAAGATGCTGCCATAGTTGACAGTGAAAATGTAGCCTGGAGACTGGACCCCTAATTTGGATGGCAGTAGGTACAGCACTTTAAACAGAATGGTTCAGATTTTTAAAAATTAATAAAATAATAAACAAGCATCAAATTGATTTGACCTGGATGTATAGCTCAGTTGGGAGAGCATTGCACTCCTAATCTGAGGGTCAGGGGTTCGAGTCCCCATCTAGGTATGAGGCTTGTCAGAGTTGGGCTGATGGTTGGACTAGATGATCTGAAAGGTCCCTTCCAACCTAGATGACTATGACTATGATTTATGTTGTGTAAAGATAAAATACTGCTGTGATTCATAAAATAAATAAAATAAAAATATGTGATGCATAAAATACTGAAATTATTTCTTGAATATTTATCTTTCCGCCTCCTAGTGCTCAGCAGGCTGCTACAACTGTTTTTTTCAGGCTCTCTCACATCCCACATAAAAACTCACTACAACTTGTTTTCAATCCTTTCAGCTCGCACTTTCCTTTTTTTGGGAACATACTATTCCCTTATGAAGTGTCTTTTTGCTGAATTCAGATGTTAAGATAAATGCATTGATATTTAAAAAAAATTCACCATGGTGAAGTCAGGGTGTTGTAATTTTTACAATTGTTGATTTATTGCTATAAACATTTACTAATATATATAAAAATATTATGGTTTAAAGAACTGCAAAGTAGAAATGTATTTAGATTTTAAATTTTTTTTCATTTTAAGGCACTCTCACATTTTCATTTTCAGGAAATTTATAATAAAACGGAAAATCTGATTTCCTTGTCAGCTCTACTTATTCTTTATTTTGCAGCTTTGAGCTAAACTAATAGGAAACGAAACATATACATTCATATTGAGGGAAAAGTCTTCTAGTATGCTCTTTTGTAAAGTAGTTCAGATAGTTAATGAGTTAGTTCTAGCCCAAATACGCAAAATATACGTTGGTATTGGTAACCCTTATGTTGAAGTAACTATGAAGTCAAGTGTTCAAGAATGAGGAATTCTCTGTTTTCTGATTAGAGCTACAGCTCAGAGAATGAAAAAAGTATGAACTGCCTATATTTTATTCAAGGATTTTAAAAAAATCATTTTGAAAACCCAAGGTAATTTGATAATCCAGAATAAAACTGGATACATCAAACACTTTCATTTACATGTTTATACTGTGCTGCTTGAAGATGAATATGGTTCCATCTGAGAGGAAGTTTGTAGCAAAAGTTTTAGTCACTCAAATTAGAGCTTACACTTTTTGCCTTTAAGGGTGTTTTCCATAGAGCATCTATTTACATAGAGCACCTGGTACTCTGTTTCACTACTTACCCCATTTTAATATAGTTCTTGAGGACACTACATTTTAACAATTGAGAATTACAAACTGGTAATACAGTTCATTGTGAGATCTAAAAATCCTTCAACAAGGATAACTCTTTGAAGAAGTAACAAATCACATCTAAGAAGCTTCCAGATATTCAAGCAATGACAATTATCACTGTCACAATGTATTGCAAATAGAGCACTATTTGAAATTAAAATGGTAGCACTGTCCCTCTCAGAGTGTCACACATCACTGAAGATTATTTTAGTACACAAACCAGAAATGCATCCACAATTTAGGGGAAGAGTAACAGACAGCTTGTAATCAAGAAGCACTGGAGGCTGAGAAGAAGCAGTAAAGGACAGGATCATACAAAATGAACATGAAAATTAACATTTATGCAGAGAAGAGAAAAAGAATCATCTGAGAAAGTCTCTGAGCTACTCACTTTTATCCAGTTTTGTTTTCTTTGAACTACAGAGGACTTACTCATTGCTGGGAAGCCAATTTGAGTTCCAGAACTAAAGTGTGTCTCCAAATTCCTGTTTTAAATTAGAAAAAAATTTATTCTGGAATCAAGTGCTAGTGTTATCTTTGATCAATGGACTTTTTTTTCTTCACACAAAAAAAGGATAAAATTGTAATAATCAAATACAGACTAATTCTCTGTTCTTCTGCTGCCATCCCTACAATTTAGCATATTTCTATTTTGGATAAAGAAGTGAAAATTATAAATAATAGTAAGGACCTTCTCACTGTACTTAAGAAGCAACACATTTTCCTGTGATGTTTCTGTCAACCAACAAGGCATTTAAACACTTTTTTCCCAGTATGGACCCTTTCATAAAATAATCCATCAAACACAAACCAAAAAACTTTCTGGGAGGAATTTCAAAGATGTTGCCTTTAAAAATTTTTTCTAGCATTTTCAGTATATATATTTACTTTTTTATCAGCTAAGATGGAAATCCAGTTATGTTTTCCCTTCAGCATCATAACCAGCATTTCTTGGCTCTATAAAAACTAGATGTCATATTACAACAGGAACCCTCAAAGTGACTTGTGAGTGGCAACTCATTCTGACAAGAAGATGCTCTTGATCTCAAGTCATTGTTGCAGATAAAGATGTGGGATTGTATACACATTTCCTCAGGTTATGAAAAAGAAAACAGAAATTCTTCTTGTATGCAGCATGATTCATAAGGTGTGTCTTGAGAAAGCCTTAGAAGGGAAAGGGAACTTTGGATCATCAGGGAATCCTCACATTAAAAATGCATCAAGGAGCACAGTTAGATGCATACTTAGCCGCAGTATACATTCAGAAAACCTCTGCTGCAGCCCAGCTTTGAGTGTAGGTGAATTCTGTCAACACACTGAAATGTGTGACTCAATATCTTGTTGGATATAGCCCATAATGATACATACAGTTAGAGAAAGAATTCAATACAGAAATATTAAAATAATCTCAGATATTGGGAAAATGTCACCTATGGAAAACCTCACAACGATACGGTCATAAGGCAGAACTGCTTGCGCTCACATTTTTCTTCAGAGAGAGTTTTTAGAAACAATAACTTTATCTGTGTCAGAAGTTCTAGCCTTCAAGTCTACAAAGATAACATTTCTTAGATGAAGGGACTGTTACTGCAGCTACCCAACTATCCCATGTGATCCTTTGCTTCATATACATGCTCTAGCAGTATACAGAAATGATTTTTACAAAGGAATTTGTATCAAAATCTGTACTCCCATACATTCTGCATAGAAGGGTATCATTATATTATAGTTTTCTGTGCAACAAGCTTTAAAAAATTAATCATGATGACATGCAAGAGCAGTCTGGCATCTCTTGAAGATATCTTTCTAAGTCACATCAGTAGAGGAAGAATAATAAGCAGCTGAAGGGTTTGTTGCAGCACAGACATTGAGATGCAGTTCATGAAGGATGGAGTTCATTTGTTGAAGAGGAACCAATGGAGCGAATTATATGATGATGACTGTGTGGCATCAGAGCCTGAGAAACTGAAGATCGGATATACCAAGAGGTGAGTACATACACTGAGGAAGGAGCAACTGTCAATAGGGACAGCTTGTCTGTTTATTTGGATGCCAGTTCTGCAGCATGTGTTTTCCTGTATGTTGTGTCAGTAGAGACAGTAGCTTGACAGTCAGGCAGCTTGTTTGGGAAGTTCAGCATTACCTGTCTTAATAATTTGATAGGAGAAAGACACAAGATGCTGCAGGCAATGTGAACTCAAGGGAAAAAAAAATAAGCAACTCAGAAGTAATGTCAAACTAATCATATTTGCAGAATTCTTTCAAAATTTGGGTCGCCAAACACTGATGTTGTTAAAAGAAATCAATGGTTGTGGTTGTGATACCACAACCATCACCCCGCTCCTCCCAGTAAGATTTATTAATAAATATCTATATTTTTCAGATTCCAATTGAATAAAAATAAAATGCCAAATAACATCTGTAGAAGAGGTGATAAATGACAGCCTTAAGAAAAACATCCAACTATAATGGCAAAAAGGAAGAAAGGGAATTTTATTGGTGCTTAACAAGGAATGTATTACTTTCCTAAATCAAAAGGCAGGTCAAAAATCTAAATAGAAATCCAGTTCAGTGCTGGCACCACTTTTACTTCCTTCTATGGTCTTTACCTCTCATACTTCCCTGATCCTTGAGCTCTTTTATATCTAAGTTACTTCACATAAGCTTAATGAATCTCCTCTATGCCCTTTGAGAGTGATATCCATGTGCTTGTGAAGTGCAAAAAATTTGTCTTAATACTGCTCCATCATGAGCAGATTTGTTGACCCTATTTTCTTACAGGGCAGGAGCAAAATATTTACTTTCTAGAGCATTTTTATGAGGAAGTACCTATATGGGATGAGTATCTGTAATTCTTATTTTACGTGTGTGGTAGTTTTGGTACTGTGCCAGAGCAATGTAGCTTCAGTATCACTCCCTTCAACTAAGAAATTTTATCTTTGTGGATTTGAAGGCTAGAATTCCTGGCAGAGAAAAAGTTAAAGCTTCTAAAAATTAAAACTGTACAATGAAAATATATGTGCCAGGGAGATAGCAGAGATGATAACATTCCTCATTTTTACAGCAACATAGAGCTGGGTGTAAACAACAAAAGATGGGGAGCAACCAACAAGGAGTCAACAAGAGACTTTCTTGCAGCAAAGAAAGCAACACATAGGAAGAAAAGAAAAAAAGAAGAGAAAAAAGTAATTAACTAGCAATTAGCTATACCAAACAACTCAGAAAAAATTAACTGTACTTTAAACATGGAAATTTCTTTCTTGGGACCACTGAGGATACTGATGAGAAACTGGATTTTTTTAAAAAAAGAAAATTGTCCAGGTGCTCAAAAAACATATAAGAGGGCTTTCTTTTAACTGTTCCTGAAAAACTGAGGCATGAATTATAAACTGAAATGGAATTGGAAATACACAATATTAGATCAAAACAAGTTTTTTTAAAGGACTATTCCTCAGATTCTAGATAGGACTCATAATGGAAGGTGAATGACAACCTTTACTACAGCATTTAGAAACAGGTACAAAATTCTGTAAACTGTGACACCTCTAGCTTGACAGTACTGCAGTAATTCAGAGTTATGCATTTTGTTTTCCTAGTACAAGCTGTTTCTATGTAACTAGTCAAAGAGCAAATCAATATCTGTAAACTGTATGACACTTATTTCATATCTTATAATTGTAGAATACCTAATCAGGAAAGTGAATACATAAGTAATGAGAGTAGCAGCTGTCATTGAGGGTTTTGAAATGCACAGCTTGTAAAAATGTTCCATCCAATTGTTTAAACATGAACAAGTATGGTAGAGACACTGTAGAGATACTGAACAAAGTAAACTAGATCAAAGGGGGAAGAGCAAAAAAAAAAAGAAAACAAAACATTCTATTTGTATAGGTGTTTAGAGCTATACTAAGTAATTCTTAAATAGCGTAATGAGGAATTGGGATTGATAGGATCACATACTAGGAGTAAGCAGCAGCAATTCAAAGAATAAAGAAAATTTGTCATTCTTTAGGTGCAACATTAAATGCAGTCTTTTACATGACATCTAAAAACCACACAAGAGGCAAATATGCTGGTTGAGAGGCCAAGAAAAATAATTTTAAAAACCCCAAATTTCCAGTTGGCACATTAGACTAGAGACAGAACAATGCTTTCAGGGAAAGTATCACTTAATATTGTAGTTAAAAAAATTCCCCTCCTGCACAATTAAAGTAGCATTAATGATCACTTTACACAACTATTGTAAAATAAAATTGTCAAAAATTAAAATAAATTATGTTTCTGATTTAAAATGGTAATTTATCCCCAGATGAGAAGAATTTAGGAACGAGAACAACAGACAAGTTGTATAACATTTAAAATGTTGAAAACATAGAGAGAGTTCAAAAGAGCATCAAGCTATTACAGGAGGATTTTTTTTTCTCAAAGGACAATAGAAGCAGCACTTCAAAGAATGAAAAGGAGATGATGTCCTCACTATGCAGCACTCAGGGTTTAGAACCAGCAATCCTTGCTCATAGAAATAATACCGTTTGATTGAATCATTAAACATTTGTTCACACAAAACTCAGGTTGGTGGTAACTTATTCACTTGGCTTTAGAAGCGTTTCCCACACATGCCTCAGAAAAGCACCTATACGATTGAGAATTACATCGTTTGCATAAGACAACAGAGGAAATTCAACCTTCAAGCGATCCTTTAGCAGTTTTGATGGTTCTGAGGCAGAACACAACACAAGAGATAACTCACACAGTACAAAATACTTCAGTTTTAAATCTAGAGATAGTTGACTTGCATAAGTAAAGCAAAACACATGACATGTAAGTATTCAACATATAGGTATTCAACAAAATTATTAATTATATTCGCATTTCACAGAAGTAACAATTGCAACTTTTAACACCAATATTTTAGCTTCAGGAAAGGAAGTAGTTTCAAGATGAAACTTAATTATGGATACAACATTTCAGATTCTGGTTTGGGTAATCTGTCACATTGACAAACACTGTTTTTGTTTAAACCTATAGTTTAAATACTGAATTGAAATCTACTGCTTTGTCCAATAAGAGTTGCTCTAATTTGCTTAGATGACGTAATTTATTCAATGGCCTTTCAAACTCCTGCCTGGACACCTCCAGCAATTAGAATAGGTCTATTCTAACTGCTGTGAATATTGGCAAAGAGCCTTTTCAGAACACAATAAATACACACAATAATTTCCTGGAGTACTATGCATTTCTCAAGTTCTCAAGCACAAGGTTACATCACTGTCTTCATTCTTATTCTTCTGCCACCTGTAGCCTTTCTCTTTACTAGTTACTGGTTCACCAAAATGTTAAGTACTTCATGAAAAGTGAAACAGCTACAGTAAGAAGAAACAAGAGCATCTCTGACCCAGATTATCCTATCGTAACTTTGGGACATGTGAAATTAAACTTTTTGCAGTCACAGAAAGAAATCAAGGCCTGTTTATGAAATCCTGTGTTGGCCCTTCAAAGCACAGACTGATAAAACAAGAAGCATGGGTCAAATCTTGGGAAGTGTGAAAGGAGAAGAGATGGTTTGCTGTTTTCCAAACACATCCTGTCTGTGGAATATGGCATTTTGAAATAAAAAAAATTCAATGAGGTCTGTGATAATCTTGATAATCATGATCTGATTTCATAAATACATACAAGCAAACCCCATTTTAAAGAATTTCTTACGCACTTTAGGGAACTATTTATCACAGACCTGAAAAATTTACTGTAGGATAAGCACCTTCAAAGTTGAGATCTGCATCTAAATTATATTTTAGATCTGAAGTGAAGTTTAGATCACTTATATGTGCAACTGATTGGCTGCACAGAGGTGAGCAGGCGCAGGCTTTGCCTCAGTTCAAGACTGCACTAGGAGATACTCTTTTCAGCTCTTGTCAGCTCCCGGTGCACATGTCAAAGAGCATATCTTCTTGTTGTGTGGACACCTTGAACACATGCATTGTCAGCCCAAGTCTGCTTCTGTACATCAGTCTGTGCTTTATAGAGACATGTGGCTGATGCTAGCAGGCAAGTTGTTACAGGTTTTTTTCTTCAAGGGATCTGAAGTGCCGGCATGCTCAATAGGAAAGGCAGGAGACTTGAGTTCAAGCTGTTAGGAAAATCCTCTGGGTTTACAGCATTCAAACACTGGCTACTAAGGCTATGCAATGCTGTTGTGTGATCACAGAGTGTATATGCTTTAGCAAATGCTCAGGTGGTTACATGCCAGGTTATCTATATTCCCTTGTGGTCTTATGCCTGACAGAAAAACTCTCTGTGAACAATCAAGGCAAGTGAAAGCCTGGCTGGTGAAAGTAGTAATTCACGTTTGCATGAGACATAGTTAACAATTTCTTTTCCAGAGAAGTTAAAGAGGCTATAATTCATACTGTAAGCCTAACCGACAGAGCAGTTTGGCCAAATTGCTATAGGTGCTGTGTCAACTTTCATCTTAGTATCATATTCCAGAAGCTGGAGGATATAACAATTTCTAATTTTTTTTTACATGATGTGTAATTCTTTGATGGTGCAAACTATAGATGAGAGAACGAAATCACATAATGTCAAGTAAAAACTGAAGCATTTCTGAAGACCATTCCCATGGCTTAGCATACAGAATTGAATGTTTCAAATGTTCTGAAACATGTAAGGAAATAGCTGTTTCCTATCTTAAACATGATGGCCCAAAAGCAGCTGTGCTGATACAGTCAGAACTAGGGGTCCCTGCCTCAGCATACTTCCTCGAAAAACTAGAAAAACTAGATGTCAACTTTTATATTGGCATGGAGATCAATTACGTTCTTTAGTAAAGAACACACTAAAATATTTATTATTGTATCATAAGGATAAAATAGTTTATTTTTCTCCCATCTTCTGTTACTGACTTTGAAATTATTTCTTTCTTTTGTTCATTCAGTCTCTAACAAGTGAATAATTATGTTTTCTTATCCCCAAAAGTTGTGACTGACCTTTTATAAAATAATAGTATGTCCTTGACAAGAATTTAAAATCATACCAGTACTTAGATCTCCTTACTGTTCTGCTTGAGCTTCCCATTTAATGTCATTGAAGCTCCTAAATTTAATTTTAAATTAGAATGAATTTTCAAAATGATAAACTGAGGAAATCAGTCCTTCTCTATATGTAATGGCTTTTATCATCAGTTAGAACTAAACAGTTAAAAAGGCTCCTTGAATGATTTTTGGTGACAAAATCTAGTCTTCAAATGATAAAAAAGTAAGGAAAAAAGCCAACACACTTCAAATCACAGAGAAGCAGATAAGAGAAAGCAAGCTGATTGCAAGTATATACCCCCTGTTTACTTAAATTTCTTACAATTAAAGCATATTTGCCTAATTCAAAACATGCAACTTTATAGTTTTTCACCAAGCACTAGAAGATCTTTATAGAAATGCATCTTGTTTATGTCATGATATAAGACATTGCTTGCAAAATCACTATGACAGATCGTCCCTGCTGTTGAATTGAAAATAGAAATATTAAACATGTCCACCTGAAAAATTTTCTTCCCCCATTTTTCTCCTGTCATATTCTCAGAGTACAGTACTTGTACACAGGAAAAAATTAAAAACTCAGAATTAATTTAATTTACATCTCCCATATACTGTCATTTAGCATCCCTTTTATTTTGTTTCATCTCACTTACAACACGGCTTCTGAATTCCATATTATACTTCTACCACACTGAGTTTTTCTTTGCAATGGAGCAATTTCAATGGAACAGATCATGAAGAATGCTTGGTTTTTATGTGATTGTAGCATTGAAGGACAACAATTTTTCACAACAAATATAGAGAACAATGTCCTTTCCCATCTTACCTCACAAAATCATAATTTTTCTTGTGTTTTACTTTATTAAAGAGAACTCAGAAAAAAATAAATATATAGACCACAAAAAACTCTACCTATATGGAAATTTAAGAGCCTAACTAATCAGCCAGAAAGAATCTCTCAGCCTAACCTCTAGGAATCTTTCAAGTTAATGTGGTTGCACCTTTTATTTTCATTCACTGCCCTCAGAGTGATAACTTAATGACACTGTTGGGGGGAAGTGTCACAGATGCCAGGTGGCAAAGTAGAGGTTATCTAGCAGCTTGTATGCAAGATCACTAGAATTAATTGAAACACAAAATTTGAGCCGTGCTTATGAGGTTTACCTTTGCAGTACAAGTGCTTCTGGATTAATCTTATTTAATGTTTACTGCTGAATGAAAACTTGAAACATTGAAGCATTTACTGTTTGCTTTATTTTAAAATATTCATTCCAATAACTGGGGCTGTTGGAGAGAGGAAAGGTATTCAGGATGCAAAAATAATCAAACTGACTTCAGGGTGTGATTCTATGAGTGATCACAGAATACTTCTATTAGCATTTTGTAAGCTAGAAAGGGAAATTTAATTTCCACACAAAAGTCTTTCCAGTGAAATATCAAACCATAAAAATCAATACTTTAAAATGGATGCCTACTTTTAAAATTAAAATAACATTTTTTAATCAGTGCTGAATTTCTTCTTTTGCTCAAAAGATGATTTCAGTTGTTGAATATCAGCATAAGTCTACATTTATGAGATTATTATTCCACAATTGTTAGATTCTCTGTTAGAAAAACAGCTGGATATTATTATCATTAACAACATTGTATGTAAATAATAGTTTATAAAAATGAAAAATCAAACTAAACTTACTACATATTTTCACTTTGACATATCTATAAAAAATAAATTAAATTTCATACCGTAAATTATTTCTGTAGAAAAAGCCCTGAAGTATATATTGAAATCTTGACTCCAAAAAATTAAATAGAAACAATTGATAGAAGCATTTTTATATTTGCTTTAAGAGTCACAGGATATATTTATTCACTGATTGTTGCAAGCAAGATATCCACAGAAAAGGTTATTTCAATAAGTTGAACCATGAGATTGTTAAAAAGATTGGAAATAATATCATTATTCAATGTTGAGACTGAAGTGCAGCTGCAAAGCTGGTATGGTGTTGCAACTGCTCTATAATCCTTACGTATTAATTTTTTCTACTTTATCTCACTAGGTCAGGTTACCATTTAGAAACTGTCAATTCAATTACAAACCTGTTACAAATCTATGTTAAACTTCCATCTATAGATTTTAATAAAACTGCTTCCTAAACACTTTTAGTACTGTCTTTTACATCTGTACATCAAATCCAGGCTTAATGAATCTCTTAGCAAACTCATATAATACAGGATGTCCCTGCTCACTGCAGGCGGAAGGACTGGATAGTCTTTGAAGGATCCTTTGAATTCTATGATTCTATGATTCTGTGTTCTCTTCACTCTTCATAAACAGAGACAAGACAGGAAAAGCAAAAAAGGTATCGAAAACCTAATTCTGAGAAAAGTCTTGCTATGCAAACAGGCACTTCACTCCTGGTGATGTGAATGCCAATGGTTGAGGATTACTTAAGCCTGGCTTCAGTTTGACCTAACAGTTTGGATTTTCTCTATGAAAATACTGTAGGAAAAATACGTAGAGCAGCTGATCCAGAAATAGTATTTAATGGCCTGATTATATTCTTCTCACCGATACTGACATCAATTTCTCAGTCAATAGTATTTTTTTAATTACTAATTACATCCAAATACAACTCACTAATGGAAGATCCTATTAACCAAATAAATACAATGAAGAATTCTTATATTTTTTCCTTAAAAAATCCTGATAACTCATCTATCTTTCTTACCTTCTCAAAAGCTCCTGATAGATCAGTGTCTTAAAGACCATTGTTTTCCTGAGTTATTCTCATATACTTCTAAGGGTTGTCAGAGGAAGATTTTTAACCCTTGTATCCCGTTAAACATTATTAGTAATTTCTTAGCAGAAGCAGCAGCTATAGGCTATCTGGTTTTTAATCCCTTGCATGCCTGGTATTGTACAAGATTTACCCATTACATTCAGTCTGCCATTTTCTATGTCATTATAATTTACTAATACTAATGCTGCCTTAGAAATGCAGTGGAGTAAAAGCCTGTGAAAAAGTCATTCAAAGAGCAATGCTTATCATGAAGGCTTAGGAAAAAACAAACCCTAAAAGCCAAAGCTTCCTCTAATTAAGAAGACTGAAATCTCGACTCAAGTTTACACTCTACGTTCTTCTACATAGAATAGTTTGGGTTGGAAGGGATCTTAAAGACCATAGGGAGGGACACTTCCCACTAGCTCAAGTTGCTCAGTGCCTTGTCCAGCCTGGCCTTAAACAACTCCAGGGAGGGGACATCCACAACCTTTCTGGGCAACCTGTTCCAGCAGTGTCTCACCACCCTCACCATAAAGAACTTCTTTCTTTTATCTAGCCTGAATATCTCCTCTTCCAATTTACATCCATTATTCTTAGTCCTGCCATCACATATCCTATTAAAAAGTCCTGCTCCTACCTTTCTGTAGGCCCACTTCAGGTATTGGCAAACTACTATGAGGTCCCCCCGAGCCTTCTCTTCTCTAGGCTGAACAACTCCAACTCCTTCAGCCTGTCCTCATAAAGGAGTTACTCCAGCACCTGGTCATCTTCGTGGCCCTTTTATGGATGTGATCCAACAACTCAATGTCCTTTTTTTTGTTGAAGGCTCCAAAACTGGACACAGTACTCCAGGTGGGGCTTCACCAGAGCTGATGGGCAAAATCAACACTTTTGACCTGCTGGTCACACTTCTCTTGATGCAGCCCAGGATTGTTTTGGCCTTCTGGGCTGTAAGCACACACTGCCAGCTCATGTTGAGTTTTTCATCCACTGAAACCACCAAATCCTTCTCTGCAGGACAGCACTCAAGCCACTCTCTACCCAGCCTGTGCTTGGGATTGTCCCAGCCCAGGTGCAGGACCTTGCACCTGGCCTTGTTGAACTTCATGAGGTTGGTATGGGCCCACTTCTCAAACCACCAAATATAGGTTCTTAATAAGGTAGATTTCTTTACTTAAATAATGAATCCAAATGGCTTGCACAACCACACAACATTGAAAAGAGAAAACAGAAGGGGAAAAATAAAGAACAAGCAGGAATATATTCAGTTGTCCTCATACTTTATAAAACATAGTTTTTGAGCTGTGCATGACTAGGTCTTAGTAGGCAACTGTCTGGCCAGCCAGCTGCTTCCCAGTTCCTCAAGCCTCAGTGATGAAGGACATTTAATCCCCTGTGCTACTGTCGCATCCACTGAATGAGATATACACAACATACCTTTCACAGCAATCTTGCCTAGCTTTTCCTAATTCATCCAGTGCCTAGCTGATTGCAGTACTTTGCTAACAGCCTTTTTTTCTGAGTTATTTGTGTTTTTACAAGAAACACAAAGGACATTAAAAAAATGCTTTTACCTCTCAAAAAAACCTGACTTTCATTTCAGCCTATGAAATCTGTATTTTCGCGCTGTGTTCCAGAAGTTATTAGCAAACCCAGAAAAATTACTTGACACCAAGTAATGAAATTATGATATGCCCTTCTGTATCATGTGGCTGAGAAATTTTTGTAACTATAAACAGAAATGCCTTGAAGCATGATAAAAATATGCAAGTGTACATATTTTAGGACTGCTTGTTGGTCTCCCCTGTCCATCATCCTTCCTTTTCCATCAAATATCATCAAAATTCATCTCCCTTTTAGGGATTCTACCACTCCCTAGGAGATGCTACTTACCTCCAAGGTGTCAGTCACTGAACTTTTATATGATAAATAAAGACTCAATGGGCTTCACAGCACTGTGTGAAAAAACCCAGGCCTTCACATCTACTAAGATACAAGGTTTAATACTCTGAACTACTTTAAATGTGTGATTATCAACTGATTAATACATCCTAATTTTGTGCCATAAACTTTAAAATATTAAACCTGAAACAAATTTTTATTCTAGTGGACAACCATGTTTGGTCAAATTATAAAGTAGTAAAGATTACAATGTCAAGATTACATATTTTTTCCCTCCACCATTTTTTTTCTTTGTCACATTTCAACAGGTAAGTAACTATATATTTTCAATATCATCTGAAAAATCCAGAGTGGTGCATTTTCCAAAAATGAATGAAAAGGAAATGAGATTCCAGATAAAATGTTTTGACAAAATCAATGAAAACCACACCAATCATTCAATCTTTCAGGTTCACTTAGTTTGTGTCATTAGCAATCCTTAAAAGAATGGATTTTGTGTAGCATGTTGGCTGTGATCCAGATAATGAAAGAACAGGGATAGAAAATAGCTAGCTATTTAAGAATGCATTAAATTGATTGCATCCAAGTTCCTTGATCTTTTAGGCACAGGACTGCAATTACAAAAAATTAAATTACTTAATTAATACACTGGTAATTTAAATTATGCCCTTCCATAAAGCAGTTGAGACCTCATGGAAAGCAGATGAGTGTACTCTGTACTCCTGGTTTTGAACCAAAATATCTTGTTTTCTGGAACAAAGAAAGAGCAAAAAGGCAATGATGTCAACACTTTGAGAAAGGCTGAGAAATGAGCAATGAGGGCCAAGTCTGATGACATGTTTCATTTCAAGAGTCAGCAAAGGAACAATATGAATATTTTAGCTCTTAGGCAATAGTAATCAAGTATTCTGCTCATGAGAAGCTGTGAAAACATGCATCACCCATTCGTTCCACTCACCAAGAACAGCTGGTTGGAGAGATGGTGCTGTCAAGGAGGATGAGGTGTTGTACACAAGTGCTACCCCTTCATTTTTGGTGATAGCTGGAGGACCTGGACAGAAGAGTGCCATTTAAATGCTGTTCACAATAGCTGTGGCTCCCTAGGTCGCTAGGACATATCATATTTCCTGTTGACTACTCTGAGACATGAGGGCTGCCTTTCCTTCACCATTTGTGTTTTCACTGCTGCACCAAAGATGGAAGAAATGGACAATCACTTTTTTCTGAACTCTTTACGTAGTCCTCCCTAATGTGTTGCACATGATGCCATAGAAACATTTCTGCTTCTGTGTGAGATGTGGTATGCCTGGTCTATACAATGCATGCAACAAGAAACACGTAGTCCAACTAAACTAACAGATCTTTGTATTCATACTTGCTGTCCTAAAGAAGGCTCAGTTTTAATTTGCTAAGCTGACTCCAAATTAAAGCTATTTTCTTAAAGTTTTTCACCCCTTGATTTCAATCTCTTTTCTGCCTCACGCAGAATGAGAAGGGATTTCCCTTATTATTGTACCAGGCTTCTATAAACCCCAAAGCCAGAGTACAGAGTACCCTAACATTGTAAGACAAGTTGGTTGCTAAGGAGGGACGCAAATCACAGATACATCAGTTAACTAAAATATATTGGGAGCTTATCTGACATAGTATTCAGTCATGCAATGTCATGCAATGCTTGCTTATTTAAGAAGACAGGTTCCATGATTCCTTAAGAAGCTATCACTGTTTTAACAGACATGAATCGATGCTAAAACAGTAAAATGAGAGAATACAGGCATTGTTGAACATTAGGATTCAGAGTGTCATCAGGAAGGTAAATATCACATCAAAGAAAAAAGTGGCTATCAGTTATTATTAGTAGTAGCATTAAGGCATTTTTGTATTATTTTGGGGTATTAGGTGCAGCAATGTGTTACTGTAACTGGGCTAATAATTTTTACTGTTTAACTGTTAAAATATTAATTGGGTCAAAGAGAAATTCTTGTGTACATGTATATGGTGTGTTCCTTTTTGGACCAACCGTATTTTAAACACAATACAATAACTGTTGATTTATAACAATATCTGTCTCAGTGCATGCTAATCCCCTCAGATAATTTTCTGCTTTTTTGGAAGTGCTGACATTTGTGAAAAACTCCTTTCTGCTGTGATTCAAGTTACCAGAATTCAAGATTGTCAGTAAAATACTGCCTTAACTGCTACTACTATTGCAATTGCTGATTCTTTTCTTCATACAAGGTTTATTGTGGGGAGGAGGACTGATTTTTTTTTTTTTTCAATATATTGAAAATAAGACACATATAAAGAAGAAAAGTATTTACCTTAATTTCACTGAAACAGACTTGGATTTCTCAGTCAAAATTAGTGTTTTGTTCATCTTCCATCTAAAAGCAGTGAATTCATTCATCTTGTTGGTCGTAAGTACTACCCGTTATATAGCATAGGTTATACATGGTTGTAGTTTACATAGCTTTATATAGATTGAATTGTTATCTTCTACCAGTGGACTGAATGCAGACCAAAACTACACATATTTAAAAATTCTTAAAACAGGGTTGCTTTAAATTTTTGTATGACATAGTGAATAGACTGAATAAATTATTGAATGCATATAACCACCCAGGACACAGTGCATATTGTTAGGAAGGCAAGAGAGAGAGGTAGAGAGAAGTGTTTACTATTAGTAAAAGTATGGCAGCAATGCCAGATAAGACAGGTGGAGCCATAGCCACATTTTTATCTCCAACTTATGAAATGCAATGATATAACAAAGACATAGTACTAGGTTCAACCCAGAAGCTCTTTAGTCTGCAGAAAATACATCTTTTCCTGTAGAAAAAACTGAAGAATACATTGTCTGCATATTGTCTGTACATATGCACACACACAGAATTTATGTTTCCCTATTCAGAAAACAGTTGATCTCATTCTCCAAAGTGACAAGTTATATGGCATTTTTAGGATCAATATAATTTGTTTTACTTCCTATGTAGTGCAGGACCAATGATGTGAAGAATACCAACGAAGAATTAGTCATTGACCTTGTGCTGTCTTTATTTGGGTGGCGTAGTTACTGATTTTGCTCCTAGCAAATAGTTAGTCAAGCTTTACTTGCAAATGGGATAATATGTTTTTATTTCAATCCCTCTTTTAAGACACTTTACTTAAATCCTTCACAACAAAGACTGCGGAATGCATCCATACTTGGCAATTTAGAGTACTGACAAAGTGGCAACAGCAGGAATACCTCATTTATGTCATTTTCCTTAACAAAACTGTGTCCCTCAACACTACTTTCTGTCAAGTAGTTTACAGCTTTAAAGAAAGGCTTGATAAAAGAAAAAAAATTTTCAAGTAGGTTTGTTCTTTGAAGGAACATTCCAAAATAGCACACAAAAAAGATATGTATAAGCAAGTTCCCTTCAAGTCTTGTTTTCTATGATCTTTAAATGAAGGCATGGTGAGTTTAGAATGAAATTTTCTTTGGTAACATTTGAAATAAAAAGAAAAACCTGAAGATTTTGAGGAAATTCACTGTCCTAAGGGCATGGTTGACGTAAATCTTTAATTAGCTCACTATCAACAATGACCACTGTGTTGTAAGACAGTTCCCTTAGCACATGTAATATGCCTCTAATACTAGCAAGATACCTTCTAGTTCTCATATATCCAGATTTCCAATTGTACACAGCATATCAATGATACTTCAGTTGGGAAGCTGGAATATACAGAATGGTTTCCTAGAAATATTGAAGTTTGATTTCCAGTGTTATAAGAGGGCTGAATCTGATGCAGTAAAACAATAATTTACTCCCTACATGTCGCCCCCAAAATAAGTTACTCAACACTGACTTGTTTTGTTTGTGTAAAGTAAGCAAATATGTAAGTATATGTATTGGAAGTGAATTTTGAGCTCTCAGCATTCAAACGTCTTTACCATAAGTAGAAATTTTATTTGCATTCAAAAATAGCATTTATCTTTTAGAAATATATGCTTAATACCCTTAGTAAACTACCTGAATTCTTAGTACACCACTTGGAAGCCAAGAACTTACCAGTAAAATTCCTTCCAAAAGGATTTTGCAAAATTATTAAGATCAAGGAAGTTTTCTCCTGTTTATTAAGATTAAAAGAATATGATCTGGTTAGATAAATTATTCATACTAACTTCGTACACAGTTCTGGTCTAACAGTGAAGCTACTTTAGTATTTTTCAGTTTCTGAGCACTTAAAAAATAATTTATGCTCATACAGAACAGTAATTTCCAAAGAACTTAGTTTCTCGCTGGCAAAATATCCTTGACTACTGGAATATATGTATGCATGGATGTAGCATTTGTAGGACATGCAAGTAACAAATTACTATGATTAAAGTGATGTTCAAATCTAGCTTTGGAATCTATTATTTCTCTACGCAGATGCATGCTGTTTAAAAGCAAGATATTTTACACATCTTCAGAGCACTTTCAAAAGCCCTGTTGTTACAGATATCTGTTCCTATTCATGCTCTCTAAACACACATGCTAGTAGATGCACAAAGTCAGCAGCTACACTAATTCTCAAGTCCTCCCTTAATCACTAAAAAACTCCTACTGATAGTTTTAATCTTCCAACTTTAAAAATGGTTATTTGCATTCAAACATTTCAGAAGTTTTTAGAAAAGACATTAGATCCTATTTGAATATTATGTATCTCTCTCCTTGCTGACTTGATAGACTTTCCTGTCTTTAGTTTTCCAAAAAACAAGGAAATAAATATTAATGCTGCAAACTTCTACATCACCAGAAAAGTTTAGTTTGGATCTAGGATTAAGTCATAACAGTGACAGTGATCTTCATCTCCCCTCAAATAACAGAATAACCATCTTATTTTCAAACCAGCTAAAAATCTGATTGATTAACTTCATTTGTTTAATGCTCAATTTAGTACTATTTTTTGTTTATTTTTTTAAAATTACAATGAACTGAATTTTTAAAATAAAAAGTTGGCTTTGACCACATGCACTCACCTTAAAAAGTCAGTTAATCATACTGCTCCGATTTCGGGTACAGCAGAGTCAACTTCCTGTCCAATGAGAAAGACTCTTGGTCACAGACATTGCTGTGGCAACCAGGATCAGCTAACTTTTTTAGCCTGTGGAGGGGTGTCGCGTCCTGCGTGACGGGGTTCAGCCGGTGAGGGAAACAACGAGCCACACAATATGAGTGATAAAGGTTGCTTCGTTTATTCAGCCCAAATAGCTCACTTATATAGAGGTTACAGTTTACAATAACTATGCCTACTCATTGGTCAAGAACTAAAAACTACATCTTCCCATCTCCTCCTACCTACAGCTGCATCTTACAGTTAGTTTCCCACAGTTAGTTTCTCACTCCTACACTGGTGCCTCTTCAAGGTTGTTTACCTCCAAAGTTGTTTGCCGGGACTGATCAAGGACATGAAGGCGCCAGGGAGGCATCCTTTGGATTTTTCAAGTCATGCCCGCTCAGCAGTGTCCATTTTGTCTCTGGCATCCATGTTCTCATAGTTCACTTTCACCTTTCCCAAGCTGCTCCAGAAAGCCATGGCCACGGGCCGCCAACCACTCCTCAATAATTCCCCCTTTTTCTTTTTTTACAACTAAGACCTTATTGAGGCCTTTTTCACAACATCGGCCAACCACTTTTAAGACTAAGACAACTAACACTGATATTACAATGATACGTAAAATTTCTAGCAGAAGCGTTTTAAGCCAAGGAGCTAAGAATCCAAACAAAGACCCAAACCAAGTATTGTCCATGACTTGAAGATTATTGACATGCTTTCGCAACCACTGTAATTGTTGCTGAATGGATTGGGAGTGATCGCTAAGATTAAAACAACACATGCCCTCAAATTCTTCACAGCCATGGCCTTGAGCAAGCAATACGAAATCAATGGCAGCACGATTTTGCAATAAAGAGTGGCGTAAGCTGCTAATATCTTGGGACATTGCAGTTAAAATATTTGCGGTCACATTGGCCTGCTTGGCCGACCAACAGGCAAGCTTCGACAGCTGATTCAGGGCCTGGGCTGTTCCGACACTTGGGATAATGGATGCCAAGAAATTTACCGCTGGGTTCCATAATTCCAAATTGTCTTTACAGTCTGGGGTATAGGCGTGTAGTGCCTGTTTATGTTGTTTGGCATTAAGCATGATGTTTCCCCATTGTCGTCGGGATATTGTAAGCATGGTAAGCTGACCTAACAGGGGCCTCCGTATGCATTTTTGGGAATCCCCTGCCATGCCCTGTCTCCGCAAATCAGATAGATACCTGGAGGCAACTGTTTGGCACTACTGGGTGAAGCGATTCCCAGAGCACCAAGTCCCTTCAGTCCACATTGGTTATTGTTACATCCACATAATCGTTCGATGGAGAATTGTTTAGAGTGTGGAGAGACTATTGTCCATTGCTCTGAATTACTCAAACGATGGGCTCTATTTTCTATGTGAGTAGAAGAAATGGGCCATGGTATTGCCCTATTGATCAGAGAAGGGGGCAGAGACATTTCTGGCGATGACCCTGTTATTTGTGCCATCTGGGGGGATACGAATCCGATACATGACTGAGTCACGATTGAACCATTGCTGTCTCGAGTCGCGATATTGCCCGTGACATTACCAATTTTTTCTGATCCCATTAATTCTAATTCTTGAGGATCCCAAGGTATAGAATGATTTAACGCTAGGATGAGATGGGCATAACACTCAGCCACAGAACCGTTGCAATTTGGTGTCTTAGTGACCCAGCCTTGGAAGGCGTTCTTATCTTGCACTGGCAATCCAATTAGACATGTTTGGAAGGGGTTCGATGCTGATGCTGTACTTAAACAAAAATCGGTAACCCCAGTCTTGTTCGCCCAGGTAATCCAAAAATTAGGTGAACTTTCGACAGGAAATGCATTAGCCATCATTGTCAACTGCCATATTGCGATTATCCATAGCAGGCTTCGTCCATCGGCTCGGGACCCACTGCAGACCTAAAGGGGTAAGAATAGACATATAACCTCGACCATAAAACTTGACCTCTGCTGGTCCTTGCCATATGCCTGTTTTTGGGTCTTTGTACATAACCTTTATGGGTGCCTGTTCTACTCTCTTCCCCGCCCCCCCATAATAATTCAAAACTGGAGGGGTCTCTTGACCTTCAAAAATACATAGGTGATTAAGTACAAATAATGCTTTCATCAGTCTTTCTTGGACATCCTTCACTTCTGGATATTTGTCTATGTAATCCTTCAGTGTTCTGTGGGCTCGTTCAATGATAGGTTGCCCTGTGGGCAAATGAGGGATCCCTGTAGAATGTGAGACCCCCCATGTTTGCAAAAACTTATGAACCTTTCTGCTTATATAAGCTGGCCCATTGTCTGTTTTAATAGTCTGGGGCACTCCCATTACTGCAAAACATGCCGTGAGGTGTTGGATAACATGGAGCGTCTTTTCCCCTGCCTGTGCTGTCGCCCACAGGAACTTACTGCTGGTATCTATTGTAATATGTACATATTTTAATCTACCAAAGGCAGATACATGGGTGACATCCATCTGCCACAACTTTTGAGGTTCAAGGCTTTGAGGATTAACTCCTAAGCCAAGTCCTGCCCCATGATGACTACAAACTGGGCAAGTGTGTACTACTCCCCGTGCTTCTTCCATTGTGATATTAAATCGTTTATGCAATCCTTTTGCATTCTGGTGAAATGCACTGTGCGATTCTCGTGCTTTGACAAAGTCACTAAGGGGGGCAGCCATGGTCACAAGGTCGTCAGCCCTCTGATTGCCTTCGCCCAAACCTTCTGTCCATCGGTGGCTCCTGATGTGAATAACACAGTAAGATGCACTGCGCTGCCTGATCGCAGAGAGAAGCTGTCTAAACAAATCGTGCAGCCTGGAGTTTTTCACTTCCTTGATGTGAGCATCGTCAATGCGCGACACAACTCCAGCCACATAAAGCGAATCTGTGACAACATTCAATGGGGTCGACATCCAGTTTGTAAATACCCAAACAACAGCCGCTAACTCCAAGGTTTGCAGAGAATCCTCAGGCTGTGCTGGCAATATCTGGTGACACCACTGTCCTTCCTGAATCCATGTCGCAACTGCTCTTTGGTATTTTTGTCCTGCATCTGTATATACTGTAAGGGCATTCTTTAGTGGCGTTGGGCTGCGTTTAGGCCTCTCTATCCAATTCAGGTTCCTCATCCACTTTAAAATTGGTGATTTCAGGCTTTATGTTTTAATAGTTGCGTCCGTGGTTAGCCAACTTACTTGTAATAGCTCTGATTGATTTATCCACCATTCCAAATCACTACCTTTTATAGGTAGGTATATCATTGCTGGCTCTGTGCCCATGATTTGAATGGATCTCATTCTTCCCTTCCTAATTATTTCTGCTAGGTTCTCCGTCAGTGTGCGAATTGATGTTTTCGGCTGTACAGAGGTAAACAGCCATTCTATGACCAAGATCTCCAGCTCCCCCTTTTTCTTTTTGTGACGTTGTGTCAAAGCCCCTACAAAGTGGGTCGGACCCCGAATGATGGTAAGGTCAAGAAGAATATCGGGATCCAGCCAATCCACCATGCGTTGTGGTATTAGCTGTAGCAGGTTATCTAGGTATTGGCGTTGTTCCGCCGTAACGGCCACTGGCATCGCAGGATCAGTGCCCTTTAAAAGGGGGCGTAACAATTCTAGATCATGGTTGGAAAATCCAACCACTGGTCGTAGCCATTGCAGGTCACCCAAAAGTTTTTGGGCGTCATGCAACGTTCGGAGGCGAGCATGGGTGGTAAGCTTTTGTGGCTGTATATGTGAATCCGTGATCTTCCAACCAAGGTACTGCCAGGGGGAGGCGTTTTGAATCTTATCGATTGCAATAACCAATCCTTTATCATTGAGGTATTTATGAATTAAAGAATCTCGATCTTTGGTAAAAGGAGTGGCTTGACAAAAACGGATGTCATCCATATAGTGGTAGATAAAGGTGTGAGGCCACTGTTGTCGCAGGGGAGCTAGAGCAGTGTCTACAAAAATTTGACAAAGAGTCGGGCTGTTCTTCATCCCCTGCGGTAGGACAGTCCATTCATACCTCTGATCCGGACTTCTCTATTCAAAGCTGGTAGAGTAAATGCAAAGCGCTGTGTGTCTGCAGGGTGCAAGGGAATCGTGAAAAAACAATCTTTCAGGTCTATTATTTTCAGACACCAGTTCCTCGGTTAGACAGCCAGGTTAGGCATCCCGGGTTGCGTGGCACCCATGGCCTGCATTTGTTGATTGATGGCATGCAAATCATGTAATAGCCGAAATTTCCCTGATTTTTTCTTAATAACAAAAATGGGGGTGTTCCAAGGGCTGAGGGATAGCCGGACATGTCCGGCCTTCAGTTGCTCCTGCACCAAGGTATATGCAGCCTCCAGACTTTCCTTTTTCAATGGCCACTGTCCGACCCAGATAGGTTCATCTGATAACCACGTTAACTGGATCGGGAAAGTCCATCCGACAGTGGTCGTGGTTAAAAATCAAACGAAGAAGTTAAGACAATACCCATCTGGTCCAGGACGTCGTGCCTGGATGTTAGGTGGCAGTGGCATGACAGTCATAAACACCATAAACAAGGCAGTTTTATTATCAAAGGTGACGGAGACCTGGTCCACACTACGGTGTGTAGCAACACTGCCCCCAACTCCCTCTACTCCATTAGGTAAGGCACGGAGGGGCCAATGGCGAGGCCATTGGCCTTGGGAAATGATAGAAATGTCTGCCCCTGTATCCAATAAGGCTGTAACTCGGATCTCTTCTGCACGGCATCGAATTATGACTGTAATGATCGGGTGCTGGCTCATGGGTAATGTCAGCATAATCAGTCCTCCTGTAGATCCAAAACCCTGTTGGTCTTGATTCCTCATGATTATGGGCTCCAACGGTTCAGTGTATTGTGGTAAAGGTACTAATTGAGCAATATGACTGCCAGCAGGGTTGTGCATCGGGGGAAAGTCTGTTTTGACTACAATATTGATTGCTCCGGTAAAGTCAGTATCTATGATTCCAGGAAAAACAAAGAGGCCCTTTAAACTGCTGGATGATCTTCCTACCAGTAGTGCACCATATCTCTTGCCTTTTATTATCAATGGTCCCTTGATCCCCGAGGCAGTGTGAACCAGGAGGTTATCAATTAAGGTAACGTCTACTGTGGTTGCCAAGTCCAGGCCGAAGCTCCCTCTGGTGGCGGGTTGTAAGGATCCTGCAAGTTGTAGGGTGCGCCGGCTGTCTGCTGTGGGGGCGCCACCTGTTGACTGAACGCTGGGGCGGCCACTTGTGTCATTGCGCCATGCCTGTGGGCGCTCCTCTTGCCGTTTCCCGATCGCTGACAGGCTGCTGCACTGTGACTGTTGATCTGACACGTGGGACACCACACATGTGGGGCGCGGCATTGGCGGCGGTAATGTCCATTGGCCCCGCATCGAAAACACTTTGCCTGTCCCCGGTTGGTATCTCTTGATGTGGAGGCACCAGGTGGTCTAAGCGGGGTCAAGGCTGCGAAGGCTTGTTGCTGGGTCTGCACTAGATTTCTCCCTAAATCTGTAATTGCCTCTATTAACATGGCTTGTTCTCCAACAGGGACTCTGCTCATCCTTTCCAACATGAGCTCAATAGGAGCATCAGCCGGCAGTGTGATTAAGATGGACTTAGTCCTAGAATTACAATTCTCCAGCACACATTGCCTTAGCAGTGGCCCTCTCATAAAACCCTGCAGCACTGATTTATTGATAGCATCAGCCACCCTGTCCACAAAAGCTGAGAACGATTCCTGAGGGCCCTGTTTAATATTCATATAGGAGGGAGACGTAGGAGCAGAGCGAACTCTTCCCAGTGCTTCCCTAGCCAGTCGCATAGACTCAGTTAATATGTGAGGCCCCACCTCGACTTGCATTCTCACTGTAGCAAACCAGCCTGTTCCCGTAAGCTGTTCTAAGGTGACTCCATAAAGTGGGTGGCCTTGTGGACGGGGCATATTAGTGACGTAGTCACATGCTGCATGCCAATGCGCCTGCCACAATAATTGCTGCGAGGTCATCAGTATCATACGCATTACTGATTTTATGTCCTCAGGGCAAAGAAGATTGTTGCCCCAAATATAGTCTAAAATCTGCCTGACAGGTTCTCCATGAAGACCCGTTTCATTCACTGTGAGGTGCGATTGGCTCAACAATTTCCAATCAACGGGGTTATATTCTCCTGCTACTCCATTAAACCCTTCCCAGTACCGTACTGGAAAGGCCTGTGGCCCTAGATGACGCAACACATCCACACCTTCCTCTTTTATCGCTTCTTTCATTTTCTCGTCCCATTTTACCCGTGGGGCTCGCCCTGCTATATTTGTAGTTGCGGCTGGTTTAAGAGATGGCTCAATTGGCTCAGCTGACTTATATAGAGTTCGCAGTTCCTCATCCGTTACATCCCCTCCCCAGGCACCGTCCTCGGCCGCCATGTCAGCCATTTCCTCTGGCACTTCCTGTGGGGGAGCCGTAGGTTGTACTACGGGCTCTGGAGGGGCTGCGGGCGAAACCTCGGGTTCTGGAGGGGCTACGGGTGAAACCTCGGGTTCCGGAGGGGCTGTGGCTAGCACATCGGTCTCCACTTCCGATGGTATGTCTGATGTTTTGAGAGGGATAGGCATACCCATTGGGGGAGGGACAAAATATGAGCCTGTAATTGTCAGTTTCCCTGCATCGGGATCAGCGCACTCCAGACGCTGGTGTGCAGCATGTGCTATCCGTTTCTCAGCCTTATATGCCTGGAGACAGTTAATTACGTCTCTCCAGGGTTTCATAAGCTTTTTAGCCGCCTTATTGTCATCTATGACGGCATTCCATAGGTAATCACCAAACTTTCTCCAATGCGATTCCTCAAATATATCATCAGGGTTTTTAAAACACCCCTTTACTCTTCCCACTGCTACCAGTCCCGCCAAGTCCTTAATAGGACCTACTCCTCTCTTCTCTAAGAAGTGTTTTAAAAGATTGAGAGCTACCTCCTTTTCCATGGTTATGTCCTTGCAGCCTTTTCCCGGGGTGCTCTCGCTGGACGGCAGACTCCACTTTATTATCCGAGTCTAGACGCAGACCATACAGCGGTCTTTCGCCTCCTGATTGCTCCTATCAGGGCTTCTCCAGCCTCACGGGTTATCACGGAGTATTTTTTGTTCCTCCTCCGGAGTGCCTTTTGTTCCTCCGATCTTGTCCAGTCACAGAGTGTCGTTTGTTCCTCTGGTGTGTTTGGTCTGTTCGGGCGCCATTTGTCGCT
>VZTY01016449.1:296600-330356 GCA_013400935.1 Turnix velox | reverse complement strand
TTGGGCCCACCT
Organism: Turnix velox; assembly: GCA_013400935.1. NCBI lineage: Eukaryota > Metazoa > Chordata > Aves > Charadriiformes > Turnicidae > Turnix > Turnix velox. The sequence goes on along the minus strand of VZTY01016449.1, from coordinate 330,344 downwards.
CTCAAGCCTGTCAAGGTCCCTCTGGATGGCATCCCTTCCTTCAGGCATATCAACTGCACCACACAGCTTGGTGTCATCTGCAAACTTGCTGAGGGTGCACTCGATCCTACTGTCCATATCTCCTACAAAGATGTTAAATAGCACTGGTCCCAGTACTGATCCTTGAGGAACACCNGATGTCATGCAGGACAGTGTCAAATACCTTGCACAAGTCCAGGAAGATGATGTCAGTTAATGATGATGTCTCTCGCCAAGGTGACAAACTCCAGCGTAAGATAGTTCATGCTGGGGAAGGGAATCTCAGCAGAAAAGAGCCGGCAAGGAGCTCATTTTTGGGGCTTTTCGAATCCGGAGAAAGCTATGAGGCCGGGCAGCTCTGGGAGGCGGTGCCCAGTGCGGGAGCGCGCGGGGCGGAGCCGCTGTCCCCGGCGGCAGTTTTATACGAGGTGCAGTTTNGGGGAAGGGAATCTCAGCAGAAAAGAGCCGGCAAGGAGCTCATTTTTGGGGCTTTTCGAATCCGGAGAAAGCTATGAGGCCGGGCAGCTCTGGGAGGCGGTGCCCAGTGCGGGAGCGCGCGGGGCGGAGCCGCTGTCCCCGGCGGCAGTTTTATACGAGGTGCAGTTTTATACGAGCGGCTGGGGAAGGGAAAGAGTCTGCAAAAAGCTTAGGTTTGGGACTTTTCGAAGCCGTGAAAAGCAACGCGTCCAACTGCTCCCCCGCAGCTCCGGGAGGCGTTGCCCAGTGAGGGAGCGCGGGGCGGAGCCTCTGCCCCCTACGGCAGATCGAAATGAGGCGCGAACTCACCAACGGCCTCGCTCGCCCTCACATAGATAAGTTGGGCCTTTCAAGAGAGCAGCGATGAGGAAAACAAGTGAAGAATCCATGTAATTAATGAAGGAGGTGGTAACCGGTTGTGAGGTCTCCACCCGGCAGAGGCTGTACTCCCACCCTCAGTCAGAAAGGATGCAGTAACCGAGAAAGCGGTGGCACAGCGAAGTACAGGGTGCCCGTGAGCAGCTGCGGCCGATACCAGAGCCTCTCAGTGCTACCGAGAGGCAGCTCTGAGGGGTCCGCCTGCGCTGTGAGCTCGTGAACGATCTGCTCAGCGTGGTGGCACAGCTCCATGAAGAAGAAGAAAGGTCCATCGGAAAAGCTGAGGCGTTAATTGACTTATGAGACAAGACATTACCCACCCTAAATCAAAAACTGGAGCCCCTGTCCGATGGGAGCCAGGATCTTGGGGCCCCTGCATCCTGCCCTTGTCAGTTTAATCAAGACAAAGTTGACTATGGAAAAGGGTGGGTGACTAACCTAGGTTAGGCTGTGAGGAAATACTGAGACACCTTGATCTCAGTCGGGACCTTCTTCCTTAGCTCTTCCAGTCTAATATGAGAACTTTCCCCCAGAAAGCTGGGGTAGCTGACATAAGATTTTGTGTCTGTGTTTCTAGCAGTAGGAACGCAAGCAGAAATACAAGTGAAAATCATGAGAAAGTTAAGAATTTCATTCTTCTGCTGCTTGCCCTTGTGCTTTGGCCAACCCATGTGAAAACAGAGTCACATGGAAGATGAAGCCATCATGGCTTAGTCAACTCCATGGGCTCTACCAAATCCTTGCTGCTTTTCAAGCTTGGTGCAGCACGCTGACTGGAGAGCTGTTGTGACCTAGGGTTGTGATGGACTGCTGGCTTAATAGGAGCCAGACATGAGACCAGGGGCCCAAGAATGACAGTGTGATGGCCTGTGTCAGTACCAGCTAGTTGAGTATGAAAAGAGAAGTGATTATCTCCCTGTACACCTCTTGCCTGTCTGGGGCACCTGGAAGTACCTGCAAGGCTGTTAGCAGAGGGAAGGAGCTACCTGCCTTACTGCTCCCTTAGCTCCCAAAAGTAGATCCCTGGGATGGTTTGGCCACTTGTGCTGGCATCAGTGCCCAAAGGGCAACTGGCAATCTGCATCAGCCTTTCTCTGTACTTTTGCAGCTGCAGGCTGCTGGGTGGCTTTGCTTGCCCCAGTTGCAGCAGTCTCACCTTCTAAGGGAGAAGGCATTTGTTCTAAAACCTTTTGTGACCCTTGAGATAACTCAGCTCTTTCTGCTTCCAAATGCAGAGCTGGATTTGGGATTCCTTGCCCAATGCCTCATCAGGCTCCAGCACCGCCTTCTCCTCCTCCTTGAATAGTTCCTCACAGTGTTCAATAAGGAATTTTACCAGCTCTGTCGCCTGCACACAAGAAACCATTGATTTTTACTTAGGTGGCTGAAAAGGCTTCAAACAATCTCTCTCACCCCTTACCCTGGCTTCTGCACGTCAAGCTGTGCACAGGGTTGCTCTTCATAGCAGCTCTTCCCATCTGCCAGCAGTTGCTGAAGAGAAGAAGCTGTCAGGTTCCTCTGAGCAGCAAGGCGGGAAGCATCTGGGAAACACAATGTACCTTCTGTGTGACCTACAACAAGACCTCCGGGGCAAGGGTGTACTCCTCTGGTGGGCTTGGGAGGTTTGGGCCCATGCAGATAGCCAGGTTGCATGTGCTCATTCTGCTGCTGCCCATGTTGCTGCTGATGGTGTGCAGCAGGGCCAGCAAGTTCTTGAGGAGCTGGAGGTTCACTGTAGGCAACTTGCTGGCCACCCTGAAGGAACAGGAACATAATGTTCACCATGGAGATGCTGGCAAAACAGCTCAGCCAAGCTATCTCAGAAGAGGCCAGTCCAGGGAAGGCTCCCTGCCCATGCTTGCTCTCCAGCAGAGGTACTGCATTCACTGAAGTGTGGCCACCCCCCTGCCCTTCCTTCTGGCAAGGGTCCCTTTCTGGAGCAAGCCCCAGGTCCTGTGGGAAATGCTTTTAGAGAGAAAAATACTTTTCTGGGCTACTGTCACCCACAGGCAGGCTGCTCACCACACTTACTCCTTCAGTGCGGAGAGCTTCTCCTACCTGCTGTTCTTCTGCTCCTCACAGAGCTCTAGATCCCAGAGCTCTTGGGGGGATTCTCTGCAGGAAGTGCTGCAAGTACAAGAGCTGAGTGTGAGGCCCTGAGCCCTCCCACCAGGAGCACAGGCAGCACCCAGGCACTCAGGTTCATGAGCATGCAGCTGGCGTTGGGTTTCTGCTTCTGGCCTGGAAGGGAATTGGGAGATGTTGGGCTCCTGCTCATCACATTTCACGTTTGAGATGACAGCCAGAAGAGTGGCATGCTGGCTTTGAAGGTGGACCAATGCTCCACTGTCAAGGGCCTCCCTCAGCTTCTGGGAAGCATGCGTACTAATGGCCAGGCAGAAGATGCCCTCAATGAATGGCTCATGCTCATGCAGGAGATCCAGCTGGTCCTGTAGGTCACAGAGGAGAAGTCAGAGGCTCTGCCCAGCCCTGCCATGGGACGAAGCACCCAGACTCACCAGGTCACAGCACAGGAGCTGCTGGGCCAGATGAGGACAAGGGACTTGGTGTCCATTCCTTCCTCCTCAGAGCCATCACTGCCTTCCCCCATGCTGCTGCTGACAATATGCAGCTCTGCCAGAGCCAAGCAGAGCTGTGGGTACGAGGTGATGCCATGTCTGCCGAGAGGAGCAGCAGGGAGTGAGCTGGAGGTGGCCAAATCCACTGGCTCCTCTATAGCACCTGCCTACCATAGACATAGCCAGGGATGCATCCAGCAGCAGGTGTTGGTGGCCTGGGACCTCTCTTTGTACTGTCCCTGCCCTGGGGCAGGGCCACTGCATGGGAGGAAAGACAGCGTGTCTCTGTGATGACCAAGGTGTTGCTGAAGAGGAGGAGGTCCCTTGCCTTTGTCCTCTGTCCCTGGGTCACCTTCATGCACCACCATTGCCAAGCTGCTGGTGGTCATGAGCATGAGTGTGTCCCAGGACACCCCATGCCCATAGCGGTACCGCCTGCCATTAGTTGCACCCTCTTTTGTAGGTCCCCCGGTGCCACTGCCATGGGAGTGAGGGCATGTTTCCTCCAGCCAAAGCAGGGCTCCAAGCAGAAAGACTTGGGACAGGGAGAAACAGGATTCACCCTCCTTGGAGATGGAGCTCACACAAGGAGGAGAAACTCAAAGAAAGAGAGCAGAGCAGAAGGGTGGATCCCAGGGCATTCCAGACAAGAACTGCTCAGTCAGCAGAGGGAAGAAAGCAGTCCTTCTGCCTGCTTGGGCCAGCTCTCTGGTCTCTTTGGTTCCAAATGGACAAAATTATGTCAACAAAAGCTAAAATACAAAGCCCAAGCTGTTGTATGACATTTGATGGAGGGGAAGGACAGACAGAAGGACAGCGAGGAAGTGTGAGATGAAGAAAGAAGGGAGGGAGGAAGGTCATGTTGAATGGATGAAAAGTAAGGTAAAGGACCACACACATGCTGTCTTTGTATCTGCCACAAGGCTTTCTGTGCAGTATTTTGTTTGGCTTTCTCTGGGCATCCTTCCCATCAGTCCCTTGGCATGTCCTGTGGCTCAAAACAAAGCATCACCACTTGAAGCTGCAAGGGAAAGGCAAAAGCAGGACAATATGAAATGGCCTCAAATTATGCCAGGGGAGTGTTACACTGCATATTAGGAACAATTTATACACTGAAAGGGTTTTCAAGCATTCCAACAGGATGCCCAGACAAGTGGTTGAGGCACCACCCCAGGAGGTATTTGAGACCTGGATAGAGTTAGTGCTTAGGGATAGGGTTTAGGGATGGCTCTTGTTAAGAGCTGGATTGAAGACTAGAGTTGATGATATGAAAGGTGCATTCCAACCTAGGCAGTTCTCTAGTTCTGTAATTCTAGTCAGTCTACAGCTACCCCAATGAGAGAGCAGTGAGTGGTGTCGAGTCCAGAATATGTCAAGATACCTGTGCAAGCTCTGGATGCTTCAGTGTGGTTCCATTGGTGAGAGGCCAAGCACAGTGATGCTGCTCTCGCATTAAAATTGTTCGTGGTTTGGAAGAAAAAAGGAAAGAAGGGTGGCATTGGCAAATCTAGTTTTGTGCTCAGAAAGCCAGCTTAGAGAAAGGCAGCAGCCTACTGACAGAGAACCCAGCAAGTGCTCATTTGTTCTTCACACTCACCAGGCAGGTTACAGTGGTTTTGAATGAGCTCTGAATGCTCACAACTGTGTGTGCAATCACCAATTTGTGATCTCTGGTTTCAAAGCACAATACAAAAATACCCATTAACTGTCTGTACTTTTCATTCAGATTCTCTAGGAATCACCAGATGTTGTCAAGACATTTTGGTTTTGTTCATAATTTATTCCGAGCTTGGTGTAGTACTACTGTCAATTCATTTACATTTCAAAAAAAAATAATAAAGGCAAAGCTGATTATGGAAAGGATGAGTGACTCAACAGTTCTCTGTCTCGTACAGGTGGTTAAATGCTGCAAAAACCTTTCTGTGAGGACATCAATGTCTTGAAGGACGAAAAATGCCCCCTCAATTTTAAATTAATTCCAAGTATTTAGCATCAAATATTTGCAACTCCACACAACTAGCTGAAAGAGACACCAGCACATGAATTATTTGAGCAGCTACAACAAAATCAACACAGTTTAATAATGAAGATCAGAAAAATGATAAAGGTGGCTCACAATGTGAGAATTCTGTTTTCTAAATGGGAAATGATTCACTAATTAGGACAGATGGGTGAGGATACTGGACAATGGATGCTCTAGGACATCGTAATCTACTGTAGCACACAGTCCACAAGGTGAGAAAGGCTACATCAGTGGCATTCACCACACATGATGCACATCACCTGACTGCTTTACGTACTAAACTCTATTGGCTGTTTCTGCATCTTGCTTTCATGTGCTTTCCCAGGGCATCCTGTGTGTATTCTACACATACACATACATACAAAAAGGAATATTATGGAAGAGCTTTCCAGTAATTAGGAAGGAATGTGTTCTCACATGCCACACTTGGGACACTCCTCCTTTTTGCTCCATGTAGAGGAAACACAAATCCCACTTTTCTTCCACTAGAAGCCAAAAGGTTCTGCAGATGGTCTCCCATGCAGGCCCCTCCTGCAGGGCTACAGTGAGTCACTCAGATCACCAGCTTCTCAATGCTCAAAGTGCTCGTTTCATCTTCTTCATTTGAGCCAAAATACCCAGGGAGGTCGATCATCCGCTGCTCTGCCTCTGTTAAGCCAAAAGTGGAATTATCATAAAAGGCAAACTCAGGGTCCAAGGGGAAGCTCTGGCACTTGTCCCTTCGGGACTGGGCAGGGCTTACACTTAAGCCTCTCTGGGGATTATCTTTGCCAGCCGAACTCATCTCCTTCCGCCATGTGCTTTTGGGATTAGGCGAAGGGCCCCTCCTACTTCGGCTGGTTTCAGGCTTCTCAACTGCCTTCTCCTGACCAGCAGGCTGGCGGTCAGTCACCAGGTCCAGCTTCTTCACAGGGGGACCAGCCCTGTGGTGGCCCTTGGCACCATGGCCCTGTGGTTCACAGCCCAGCACAACACTGTGGGAGTGATCCAGCTTTTCACAAGCTGCATTAACATTTCTTGGTTTTGGCCGTATCCTGTCCTCCAAGCCCTGGTCCCAGGTTCTGCTCCTGGAGCTGTAGAGAGGAGTCTGTCGTGGGGTGAGGGTGGACATGCTTCTCTCTCGAAAAGGTCTGGCCTTTTTAGTTTCATGGAAACTGGCTGTTCTTCTAAACTGTGAGTTTCTGTGGCAGCCCCTCTCCGGCAAGTCTCCTCTGTTATCCTGATGCTTGAAATGAGCTCTTCTTACCAAGGTTTGGGTGGGGCTCATTGCAGGGTTAGTCTGTGAGAATGGAAAATCCAACCTAGTATGAGAGCTTTCCCCCAGGAATTTTGGCTGACTGACTGGCTGCTCCAGAAATGGAGATTTGATCCTAAATTTGTTTGCTGCTGCCTCCTCTTGGTTTTCACCACTCAGGGGAAGCATTGTAGTGGCACCAACAACAGTGTCTGTGAGGGGATTCTGAGAGACGTGGTACACCTTGGTGGTCTCAGTCAGTCCTTTCTTCTTCATCTCTTTCAGCTGCTGTTGTGCCAGGCGGTAGCTGAAAATCGGAGGGATTATTTTTTGGGCATTTGGCTGAAAGTTCTCACTTCCAGAGGCATCATCTTCTTGGGTAAATTGGAGGCTTCGCCTGTAGGTCAGAGGAATGTTGACAGGGGCATCCCCTCCTTCAGCAAAGCTGTCCCGCTGCTTGTTTCCTTGACAAATGTTTTCTTCATCGGAGTTTTTGCGGAAGCCAGGGGAGTGGACAGAATTTCGTCGGACAGCGGTGCTGCATTTCTGAGTTTTGCAGAGCTTCCTCCAGAGGGTAATAAGAACGGTGGCAAAGATGATGAACAAGCATAACGAGATACCCGTGATGGTGACTATATTATTTGCCTTCTCGTCCTCTCCTGGCTGGACAGAAGGTGGGGTGGGAGGCTTGATAGCTGGAACAAAAACAGCACACAGGTCTTCAACAGTTGCACCAACATCAGCATTTAGGTATGTTATTATACTTACATTGTACTTAATTACAAGGGAAAAATAATACACTACAGGAAATTAAAATTTGGTAATTTTAGATCACTTATTACTGATTACTTCAAACTGACACAAACAGATCTACTTACTCTAAAGCAAGCTTCCCATGGACCTTTTAAATGTAATTATTTCTTTTACCCATTCTGTCATTTCCATAAGGCACTTCAAAATATGTATAGTACTGGGTAAGAATATTCGCCCTTCTCTATGAAGTACATTAAGATCCCTTGATGAAAAGCACCATAAAAGAACATAACCTAACCCAGACTAGTACTTCAGGTATCACTTTGAAATTATTTTTAGAGTAGCTTAAGTGGGTGTGAGAATTGCAGTGACCTTGAAGAACAGAAAGGCATCACTAGCTGGGGCAACATAACTTTTCTAAGCTGTCCTCTGAGGGTATTCCTTCCACCATCATCCAGCATCACAGCCCCAAAGGACAAAACCTTCACACCAACAGCGGGCTCCTCATGAAAAGACAACTACTGCTCTCCCTGGTGCCCCTGGCATTCTGGTATTGACACTCTTCTGTCAGGAACTGGAGATGGACCTTCAAATGGGGAAAAATACTCCACAAACCTGTATTGTGAACATCTCTGAGCTTTCCACAGCCCTATTATCTCTCACCTGCACACAGCACCACACTACACACAACTGAAATAAAGAGAGATTAATAATTCACTTTTTTTTGGAAGAAATTTCCAGCATTTCAGTGGCCATCCCAAGCAGACAAGAGCCCAACTGATGGATGAATTGCTCAGGCAGCTAATTTTAGTGTTATGTAGCATTCATTTCCCAACTTCTTGTGGTTAAAGATCAGCTTCACAAGGCCATGAAAATGTTGTTGAAGGACAAGGGTGCTCAGTTGTGTTTGACAAGAGCTGGCTGCAAAGCCATGAGGTAAAACTTAACACCTGCCACTTAACAACCTTCTCCCAGTATCCAGTTTTATTCATAATGCAGAACCTTCTGTCAGGGTGATGGACAGTTTGCTGTAAAACTTGTCAGGTGGTGCCACCTGCACCACAGTGACTATTGAGCCATAGAAAAATGCATTTGAGGAATAACAAGAAGCAGACACCATAATCCAGAAGAACACTTCATTCAGCAGGGAGTTGGTAGCATAACCATTAGGTGTGCAAGATGAAGAAATACACCAATGAATGCAGGCTATAAGGTCTTGGGGTGCTACAGATATGCAAGATGCTGGGTCAACAGGAGACCCATTTCCTTGACAGCTTGGGAACCTGACAGCCCCAAGACCTTTGAAAAATGCTGCCATGGGATTAACCCTGAATTTCTTTTGGAGGATCCCTAATGCTTGCATTAAGCCAAATGCCACCATGGCTGGAGCATGGAGCACTGCTGCTCTAAGAGTCTGGAACATGCTGCCCCAGGAGAAAAGACAGGACCAGTATTTGTCCTGCTCATTTCCACTGCAGTAGAGAAATTAACTGAGTTTTCATAATTCTCTCAGTCTCACTAATATTTTTCCAAAGGGTCCATTTTCTATCTGTAAGACACACTGTCATCAAACAGCGAGGTTTGAAAAAAGACTGTTAGGTTTGTTTTTCCCCACCTCTCTGCTTAGACTGTGTGCTGGTTTCATTTATTCAGCCATTTGCTCCATCTGCTGGACTAATGACTGCAAACATTTTTATACTGAAAGAAAGCTTTCCGGCTTCACAAAGGTTTGGACAGTCAGAGGGGTGGGAAGGAATCTCATTCTCGGTCTGAGGCCAGACAGCAAATGAACAGTGTAAGATCTTTCACTGTCAAGTCACTTGGTGAGCAGCCTAAGATTCAATGAGATCAAACCAGGTAAGTGATTCTGTAACCCGAATGTGGGATGTGGGAGCAGAAGGATTAGAGCAGAAGAAAAGTGAGGCAGTTCCTCTAGATTATCCCATGAAGATGCAGGCCTCCCATGCATCTGGGTTTTCTATATATAAACCTTCTTTATTAACTCAAGAGATCCCACTGGAATTTGAAGATTGTCCAGACCTGCTGAGCACTGTGAGAGTGTAACTCCAACCAGACTGACATAGGCATGTGTACTGCCTACGTGTGGAATAGCTGACCTCTCTGGAAACCATCATATGCCTTTATACAGGCATTATATGCCACCGACATGGGTCTGGTGACATCTCTTGAGAAGAGTGAGATCTCAGAGAGATCTGTCAGTTCTGTGCACACCTAAATCAGGTGTCCAGCACATGCTTTGTGCACACAGACCCTCCTCTAGGGTGCTCTGTGCACTAGGACTGCTCTATGAGCTTCAGAGTAATCAAACGAAATCAGCAGGCAAGGAGCTAGGCCATACACTGTGCTCAGGGAAATACGCCTCCAGCAGGTAACAGGAGACACAGAATAACACAAGCTCACTGTCAGCTACCCTACCGGTTTCACTTGTGGCCCCACTGCCCACAGCAGTTTGGCAGAGACAAGACATTTAGCCCTAGAGCTGGGCATTACCTTTAAGTCAGGCCCCTAGACACCTGACTTGTTCCGCTCTGCTTATTGTCACAGCTTTACAAAACAAGCAGACCCACAGGGCCAGCACTTCCAGTCATTAAAAACATCAAACACCAAACACCATAACAAAAAACTGTTAAAACTCCCCAGGTGCTGCATGAACACTGACAAAATGCAATACCTGCCTTTGGTGGAATGTAATTTTTAGTACTTTACCTTCATCCAACCTTTTGTTCAATACCAACCTATTTCTTACATTGCCCCATGATATATTTCAGTCCTCTACTTCCGAGGCACTCATGCAAGCTCCTTCAAGTTAACACCTCCACCAAAAAAGCAGTCCTCCTCTCTTTCTGCTTCAGCTACACATTCTCCCCTCTGTTTCCCTTCTCTTTTGAATGGCACAAGAATTGCAGCAGCTGTGTGATAAACACTCCTCTCCATGTCCCCAAACTGTCCATTTTTAGCTGGCTCCATTCCAGTTCTCCACACTCCACTTTTACCACCACAAGTGCATGGAAACGGCCAAAGCAAGACAAGGCATCATTACCTTTGTAACAGCTTAAATTATCTGTTAAGTTACAAATCAAAGTACAGGAGCTTGCACAGTTCCTGAGCACCTTACCTTCCCTCCCCATCTCTGCTCCCTGTGGCACCTGTGGGACATAACAGAACTGGAGCTTGCAGATCAGTTTCTGAGCAGACAGACCTCCAGGTACAAGCACCAGCTCCCTTCTTTTCATCAGGAAAAGAAGTAAAGGTTCTTTGCAAGAAGCTAAAGTTTTGCAAAGACCAGGCCCTTCTCCTACCCCTCACACGGTCTGCAAGCACCAGATTATGGTGGTGGCACAGCCATGTCCAGCCTCATGGGCAGTCATATCGCTGCTCTTAACCCCTTCTGAACTCCTTAGCACCTTACAGGATGTTCAGGTCTCCTGTATCCCTGTCCACTTGCCACCCACCAGCCAGCCTGCCCTGTTACTAGCTAACAGTGGTGGCAGGCTGAAGCAGAGGGAGACTTGGCACTGCCACCTCAAAAAAATGCCAAAGTGGGATCCCTACACTGTGTGTTCCAGCTAGAACCAGTCTTCTTTTAATAGGCTTTCACTTTTTAAAGTGAAAGCTACCTGGAGTCCTTGACCTTCAGTATTGAACCTGTTCTACTAGCCTCGAGATTCCTTCCCTGGACACTAACAACATGCAGAAAACATCTTAAGCCTTGGAGCCCTATCTCCAGCTGTCCTACAAATGTATGTAGGCTACAGTACTGCAGCTGAAGCAGTAGGATGTGACATCCCCCTTCAAACAAATATGAAGGAGAGATCTGATGGTTATACAAAAGCATTCTAATAACAGGCCCTTTGCTTTTTCCAAGGCAGACACATGACTATAGGGAAGGGGAGAGCAGAGCTACATACACAAGCACTCCTCCAGTGAGCACAAGGAAGTCTCCCTGGGTGTTCCAGCACAGCTGGGTTTTGCCGGCAAGGAGGTGAGACACTCGCGGAAGCGTTCACGGATTCCGTCTCCGCAGGTGACGCTGCAGGGGCTCCAGGGCTGCCATGAGCTCCATGTTTCTGCAAATACAGAAAGCTCACACCAGTGTGGATCACATTTGACTCCTTACCGTTAAAGACACAGACATTTGTCTTCTCTTATTTAAAAAAAAAAATCAAGACAAAACAAAAAAGCCCAACCGCCCTCCAAACAATGCAAACAGTAATCCCAAAAGAGCAAGTAGTATCCAGGGACCTGCTCCTGTTCCCATCAAAGTCTGAGGCAACACTCACATCTCCTTTTTTCCCCTTTTTTTCACCCCAGTGCCAGCCAGCAACACAGGTCAGGTAACCAAGGCTGGCAGGACCTACCTGGAACAACAGCAAATGGAAATTACTCCACAAATCTTTGGAATGTGTTCATAAATTATATATTAATCCAATTCCTGCCTGACAAACAGTGCTTTTACAGCAGGATAACTTCATTGACTTAAGTGTAGTTACTCCTGATTTATGCAATTGTGAAAAGAGCATAAGCCTCCAAAGCCCAATGAAACAGCAATATTGGTTCCTCTCTTTATTATCTTCTCAGAACACAAACATGTTATTGAATCACTCACTTGACATCTTACAGGCCCCTTGTGTTTTATTGCTTACAGTTAAGCAATTAACTTAAGATGGAATTTTGCAGGTTCATTAATTTATTCTAAGTGGGGGCAGGCTCACTTTCTAACACTACCTCAAGCAATTTTTTTTAATGTCATGAAATCCCTCTTTAGCCTAGGCAACATCCTCATCCAGTGTTCAACACTCAAACTTTGCAGTAATAAGAATTCAGGGAGGGAGAAGGTTGTCGCTGTTGCCACATCTGATAGCTGTGACACTGAACCACTGCACAAGTTCAGGTGCAACATTTAAGGACAGATGCCCTGGGGACCCTCCTCTAGGTCAGTTGACTCAGTGACCTTGATTTGAAATGCACCAGGACAAAAAACAACAGACCCTTTACTCTATTTCATCACTCTCAGATAGAGTGGAAAATCAGATAAATCACAATATGCAGCTGAAGTTGGCTCTTTTAAAAAATTTATGGTGTTGCTACTGCCAACACTAGTCATGATCTTTAATTTTCTTGCACGGTTGCTTTTCCACTGAGCTCCTGATGAGTGAACAATTTATGGTGTTAAAGGGCTCGAGAGTGTTGCATGTCTGGAAATGGCTTCATGGTTTCACATTATATTGGTTGCTGCATTGTTCACAGTGCATTATTATTTTTTAAAGCTTCCAACAAAAATAAATGCAGCTGTTTTAATAAACATTAAATTTCAACTGCTTTGGGCCCAGTCCTTGTAGTCCTTTCGTGAGCATGCCAGCATGATGTTAATGGGAGCAGCATAACAGAACCACCAGGGCCATTCTCCTACATGCAGGTACTCACCTGCATCTCAGGATGGGGCCCAGAGGTTTTGAGCTGGCAGCCAAGGCTGAAAAGCATGTGTGTGCAAGTACTCACACACATCTGTGTGCAAACATGTTTAAGAACATCTGCCTCGCCTGATGCAAGGTACAGATGAGCATGGGAGAAACTCCAGTGGTGCTGTGGTTTTAAGTGCATAGAACACTAAGTCACCTTCCTGGATATTTGCTACTGACTCTACCACAAAATATATTGAATATATGTTATATGTATTTGAAGTCTAGAAATAATAGATGTAAATTGGAAGGGGGTTAGATATAAGAAAGAAATTCTTTACAGTAAGGGTGGTGAAACATTAGAACAGGTTGCCCAGAGAGGTTGTGGACGCCTCCTCTCTGGAGGTGTTCAAGGCCAGGCTGGTTATGGCACTGAGCAGCCTGATCTAATGGTAGGTGTCCCTGCCTATGGCAGGGGGGTTGGAACTCAATGATCTTTAAGGTCCCTTCCAACCCAACCTATACTATGATACATCCATGATCCCAGTCTGTTTTTCACTTTTCATCTTTCACTGTTGCACTCTTTGTGCACATCTCTGCTTTTGCCTCTCCGTCTCTCGAGCTGGAGGGCTGCTGGAGCAAGGGAGAAGAGTCCAGAGGCAAGCAGAGCTTTTGAACTCCTCCTCCAGTTTGCAGCTACACCAGTTGCCAGTAAAGTGTGAAATGGAGCAAGACGGGATAGTCTGTGGTGTAGGGAGAAAAGGGAGTCAAGCGGATGCCAAGGAGAGGGGAACTGGGGAGGTCTGTTGGGTTAAGGAACCCTCAAAGGCACAGAGACCATATAGTTGCAAAATCCTATCAACTAGAGAGCAGAGCTATTAGTGAGTGCAATGCAGCAAAGAGTGAGTCAAGGACTCATGGATCCCTACCATATGTCTTCATGATACCACAACATCCCAGTACCATAAAGATTCAGGCTAGGTATATGAAAGAAATTCCTTACAGTGAGGATGGTGAAACACTGGAACAGGCTGCCCAGAGAGGTTGTGGATGCCCCCTCTCTGGAGATGTTTAAGGTCAGGATGGACAAGGCACTGAGCAACCTGGTTGAGTGGGAGGTGTCTCTGCCTATGGTAGGGCAGCTGGAACTAGATGATCTTCAAGGCCCCTTCCAACCCAAACTATACTGTGGTTCTGTAAGTGTCCCTCATCACTGGCAGAGGGAGACAGGCTAGCTGGAGAAGCACCCACGTCCTTGCAGACTACTTCATGTCAGCAGCTCCTTAAGTCCCTGTCATAGTTTCCAGCACATGAACTAACTCATTTCCCTTGCCACATTCCCTGCTCATTTAAAATTCTGTTAATTATAGTGAGACATAGAATCATACTCAGAAAAGTTCTGGTTGCCTCCAGTACTAAGACTGATGACAGTGGAGGGTTCTCAGCTGCTTCTGCTTTGATGCCTGTGGGCTTCAATGTACAGGAGTATTGGGGAGGAGTAATTTTCTAACTTTGACATCAAATCTGTGATGTGCCCATTGCTCTGGGGCACTGTACACTGACTTCAGCTTCAGTTGAAAACCCAGAGTTCCTTAGCAAAAGCATGTTGTATCTATAGCTTTGGGGCTAAGAATATGTTCCCTAAACAGCAGGAGAACAGGAAATATTTCATCTCACTGAAACACAGGAGACTTAAACTCCTGCAACTTGCTCTGCAACCTCCTGCAATTACCAGAACATAAAAGAAAATGAAGCATAGTTTATTCTCCCCCAAGGAAATGAAGTGATTAACCTCCATTTAAGACAAACAGATCCAAAGCGCCAGGGGAGAAACCAGAAGGTATGCACTGCAAACTAGCTCTAATAAGTGTGATTTTTTTTTCACATCCAATTGAGGAATCAATTATCAGCATGAAGACATCTAGCTGATGAGTTCAGTTGATGAGCTAGTTTGGAATAGTTGACAGTTGGCAGCTCTGCCAACATGAAAGATAAATGCAATTAACTGTGTTAACTGTTGCTCTGCATAAATATCCCTCCTCAAATTTGTGTGTTTGTAGGACTCTGAGTGTGCCATGTGGATCAATGGCACAGTTAGCACAGGATCAGCATCAGCTCAGCACCATCCTTCTGGCCCAACACACATCATAGTCCTAAGCACTTATACAAGAGCAGTGATACAGGACAATTATTCATATCCTCTAATTACTAATTATTTTCTGCCCTGGGGGACTGCAGGGTATTTGTAGAAGTTTTAGGCCCTGAGACTGGGTTGTACACACAGTGTACTGGTGTTTGGATAGCACTTGGGAAAAGAACTTTCTCACCCATTCCATGTTTCTTTCCATGGAAATGAAGCCTGAGTGCACTGAAATGGTGGTGTGCTCCAACAGTTAACTAACCTGGACAATGAAATTACAAGGATCTTTTTCAAGGAAGAAAACTTACGCTCCACCTCAGCAAAGGACATTGAGCTGTTGGATCAGGTCCAGGAGGACCACGAAGATGGTCAAAGGGCTGGAGCAACTCCCTTATGAGAACAGGCTGAAGGAGTTCAGGTTGTTCAGCCTGGAGAAGAGAACGCTCAGGGGGGACCTCATTGTAGCTTATCAATACCTGAAGGGGGCCTACAGAAAGGCAGAGGTAGGACTTTTTAATAGGATATGTGATGGAAGGACTAGGCATGATGGATGTAAGTCGGAAGAGGGTAAGGTTCAGGCTAGATTAGAAGAAAGAAACCCCTTATGGTGAGGGTGGTGAAATACTGGAACAGGCTGCCCATAGAGGTTGTGGATACCCCCTCTCTGGAATTATTTAAGGCCAGGCTGGACAAGGCACTGAGCAACATGATGAAGTGGGAGGTGTCCCTGCCTATGGCAGGGGGTCTGGAACTAGATGATTTTTAAGGTCCTTTCCAATCCAAGCTATTCCATGATTCTATGAATTAGAGTTTTTTTCCCCACTAACTGTCACACTGAAGAACTGTGAAGGTAATGCATCAGAATTTGTTTTTCAGAAGCTCAGAACTATCCTGGTGAGTCCCTAACACATGACTTATTCATAAAATGCTGGGGGTGTAGAGATGAAGCATTCACTGACACAGGAGAAGAATCTGGGGCACAAACCAGCCCTTGAATACCCAGATTCCCTGTATTTGCCTGTTTTAAAATAAATGCGAGACAGCTAGTATTTCAGGCAATAGAGCTAATTGGTTCCCAAATTTTTCTACAGATAAGCAGGTGTGATTCATACAGTGTTATTTGGGAAGCAAGAATCTGATGGAAGTTGTATATCCCTGCCTGACCCCTAGATACTCTGCTTGCTTCTCTCCTCCCTTACTGACCACTTTTGCCTTCAAAAGGTCTTCCCCTAACTTCCTCTGTCCCTTTGCTGAGAGCATTTCTTATGACTGCTGACATTCCAAGAGCTTTTTCTGACAGTTAGCAAAAGCCAGATGAATAAAATTCATTTCTGAAGCTGGCAAGTGCAAGAAACTTCACTGGGAGTTATACCAAAGATATTCTCCAAGCTAATTAAAGCCTGGAGTGTAACTAAAAACTGTAAAAGAAAATTAATTAACACTGGAAATGTGAAGAAAATATGCCCATTTCTCTGCTGTGGCATTTTATTTGCCTGATCCCAATCATTTCAAGAGGGATGCAAGCTAGGAAATGGAACATCTTCTAAAGAGTGCAGAAGTCTCACTGCTGGAGACGCTTAAATCCCAGTTGAGCAAAGCTCAGGATAAAGCGCCAAAAAGAATAAGCCTGCAGTGCATCTGTTGCTGGGTAAAATACTCTAACAGAGTTTCCAATCTCAGGCATTTAAATAATCCAGTCAAACACAAGATATCAGCTGCATGACTTTCTCCAAGTCTCCTATGTGAAACAGTTAGCACCCCACTGGGATGAATTAGGTGACTCACATCTTGCTGTTATTTTTTCACAGGTTCTCCAGTTGTAGTCTACAAAAAGCTCGTGTTTAATAAGTGTGTGCCCCACCTTTACTAGATGTATTCACAGTCTTAGACAGCATAAGGGTTTTTTAACAACACTTATTCTGAAGCTGAGCTGGAAGAGCTGCTGTCCTGGCTTGCTCAGGTATACCAGGAGCCTTCTCCTTCCTGCTTGAGACACAAGCCAAATTCCTGTTGCACAGGCTGGACTAAACCTGGTTGGGATGAGGAGAATAGAGCAGGACTGATGAAAGGTCAGGAATATAACTGATTCCTGATCTGTAGAAAATGAGTGTGGCAAAATAATCCCATCCTTGGTGGTTTGGGTGAAGATTATTTTAACAATTCAGGAGCTTTGATCTTTTACAAGACAATATCTCTGCTTCATAATAATAGAGTATATGCTAAATGAAGTAAGAACTGGCTGAGTGACAGATTTGATATGCAGTTGTCAACAGAAAACCATCACCGAGTGGGAATGCATTTGCAGAGATTCCAAAGGGATTAGTATAAGGCTCAGTGCTTTACAGTGCTTTCCCGGTTGACAGGAAAATAAATATAAAACCATTACTGAGAAAAATATGTCACTCCTGTGATGACATAAGGAGATAGTGCAGCTATATGAGCAATGTAGGTTACCTGCTAAGTTAGGATAATTCAAACAAATAAAATTGTAAATCAGGAAAATGTAAAATGCAGGGAAAAGGAATAAAAATACTACTTTCAGGATAGTAGGCTACATACTGAAAGGTCATACACAAAAACATCTCGAGAGAAGTTTACAGGATAAAAGTTATGGCAAAATCAGCTAATGCATTATGTGGAGATTAAAGCAGAGGACCAGCAAGCAGCTGCTCAAGGGCACCAGTGGGGAGGACATTAGAATACAGCACCCAAAGCTGGTAACCTTGTCATCAAATAAAAGGACTGTTCAAAAAAAAATGGAAATGGAGCCAAAAAAAGAGACAGAAAATTAATCAAATCCTGAAGAAAATATCTTTCAAATAAAGATTTAATCTTTTCAGCTTATTAAAAGAACACTGTGACTATCTGGAAGGACTGAGATGATGTGGATGTGCAAATGCTTTTGCAGGGGGAGGACAGTGGATAGGAAACAGCTGTCTACTCTAGCAGCGAACAGCAAAAAGCTAGTTGCTACAGGATGAAGCTAGATGCCTTTAAAAAAAAAAAACAACAAACAAAACCAATACATTAGAGTACTGAGACAAATTAGCAGAAAGGTCTCTGTTTTGTGGTGCTTTCAACAAAAGACCCACAAGCACAAAAGAACTCTCTGGACGATAAGTGACAGTTGGATTAATTGAAAGACTAATTACAGGACTCATTGCCAGGTTAACTGGATGAAAAATGATGGCCCACACTGCACAGACTAAAGGACCAGACTAAAGGATTTATCTCCTCTCTTTGCCTTAAATTGGGTAAATTCAGTTAGTCCAAAGCAGCAAGTAAGTGATTTGAGGAGAGGCACCTGTTGTACAGCTGCTGTACATTTCACAAAAACAACTAGCATTGATACAGGTCTATGTGCTGTCAGCAGTGTGGAGACACACCTGAGCCCAGGAGAAGACTTCTCAAAGCAGCCTCAAAGTAGGAGGTGGATGGCCAGCATAGGTTCACAGAAGCACAGAATGATAGGACTGGACTTTGGAGATCATCTAGTCCAACTGCCTGTCAGAGCAGGTTCACCTACAGCAAGTTGCACAAGAAACAATCCAGGCAAGTTTTGAATGCCTCCAGAGAGACTCCACCACCTCTCTGGGCAGCCTGTTCCAGTTACCTCAAAGTAAAGAAGCTCCTCCTCATGTTTAGATGGAACTTGCTCTGTCTTCCTGTGTTCACTTCCTGTCATGGTTTCAGGATGATGCACCCCTCCCAAACACCCAGCTCCTTTCAAATGCTACCTGTGGGCTTTGAAGTCTCACAGACATGGGCTCAAAGTCAGATGTGCTGCAGCCTAATTAATTTCAGATTGACATTTTATTTACAGCTAAGCAGTGTGGTTTCACTTTCATCGGCTTTGTAGATTTGACACCTCCAACGTGGCAGCTATTGACTTAACTCTGCTCTTCACAGGCATAGCCTGATTCTTCAGATTGCAGTTGTAAGGACAGTGCTATCGGGGAACCCAAGAAAACAAAGCAGATGGCAGGGAGTCATTGCTTTAGGTGCATCTTATCAATTAAAATAGCCAAATATTGGGCATAGAAACATATCTATGTCATATCCTAGGTATTCATCTGTCAGGGTAATTATCTAGATCCTATCACTGTAACATACCACTCAAGCACAGAGAATTAGACTTCTCTCTTCCTTTTTCCTTAAGAATTATCTTCATTAGGAAAATTATATGCTTTCATTTTAAATAGACTTTCTTATGCCAAGGGAAGAGAGAGTATGCCAACAGAGAATGCAGATGGGAAGACGAAGAACTGCGTGCTGAGTTTAGCATATGGTAGAAATAGAAGTAATTTTTAGTACAGCATGTTAATTAAAAGAGATAACAGTTTTAGAATTAAAAAAAAGTACAAAGTAAGACCACATGACACTAGGAACGTCATTAAGATAGGCTGTATCTGGACTGTGTACTATAGAGCATGTCCTACACTCCTGGCTGCCTGGTGACTACACTCACAAGACCTACCCATGAAGCACAACGACCCTTTTTTTGGCTCAAGTTCCTGTGTTTCCTTTCCGGGGAGATCATGGTTGGAAGGGGTAGAAAACAGTGTACATCTCAAATCTTTCAACCCAAACTCTTTAAAGTGTTTATAACTGAAAGACTAATTCAGTCTGTTTGGGCACAAGCCTGCTCCAAAGAAAAACATCTACTTTTCTGTTCCTGTTGTAGGCAGCACAACCTAACCCAAATTCCCTCAGCCCATCCCTCACTGTGGCTGCCTTCCACAAGTGAGGAATGAGGAGGACTTCTGTCTCATTTGCTTCCTCTGCCATGCTACTGTGGTTTCTTGACTCTGACAAACTATGGACTGCTGCCTCTGAAACTATATTTGCATAAGGTATATAGATACAAATAAAATGTATAGATATTCTTTAAAAAGACCTGAGGAATAGGTTCAAGTTCTGTCTTGTGATCATACTTAACTGTGATCATTCATACTGTTGGACATTGTTTTGTCTTCTCCCAACCAGCACTCTCCCAGATCACATCTGGTCGTGGCTCAAAGGGTCATATGGACCACAGTCTGCCCCTAGTGGGCAAACTATATGATTCTCCTGTACTAATCTTTTAATTCTGCCCACTGGTCTTTTCTGAGAGAAAAAGTTTAGCTATATGAACGAGACCTGTGATCTGCCAGCTGGCTTTTTAAGTCAGAAAATAGACTCTTAGTTTGTCTCCAGCAGCAGAAGCAGAAACATGTCTTAAATGGCTGCTTGAAAAACATACAAGCTGACCAAGTGACACAACAGTGCCTCACTTTACCACAATTTGTGCATCTAAGTAGAACTGTAAACTACAGCAAGTGGGCTTGAGAAAAAGGCAATTAGGGAAGGATTCAGACCATGTTTCTTCTGTATCTATGAATCACCCCTGTGAGATGTCTGTCTCTCTTAAGCAAAGACCCAGACAATTGCTTAATGTTGCACCCTTGGCTTTTAGACACTTCAAGGTAGGTAAGACTAATCCTACCTTCCTGCCTTCAATGTCTCCAGTGAGCCAGATCTACTGCAGAAGCTTCTCATCGCACTTAGAGGGCCAAGTTTCAAGTTTACTCAGACTTGACAGATACCTTATTCAGAAAGCCCCAAAGAGTTTTAACTAGTAGTGTTGTCTTATTCCAGTTGTAAATGCCATTTGCTACTAAATGTTATTGTGTATGCCCCTACATAACACTCTACTCCATCTTGTTCCCATCTGCATACCACATTGCAATTATTTTATCTAGTGTAGGAGATCCAGAAAGTAGTTATTCAATAGGAAAGCCACAATTAAACCCCAGCATTGGCTGGGAAGAGTTTCAATTTTAGCTAAAAGAGCAAATAAAACACCAATACAAACCTATATTCCTTTGAATCATCATGCACTCCTTAACTCTTGTTGGGAAATGGCTTCGGTTTGAGAAATTAAAGAGATCAAAGCAGTATTTGTTCTTTCCTACATCAAACAAGGTGCAGTTAAATTCTGTCCTGTTGTCTCCTGGGTGAATGGTGTTTTCATACAACCAAGTTGTTCTTTGACTAGGAAGCTTGAGAGCCTCTTTATAGACAGCAATTTTTCCGCTGATAGAAGTGCATGGTGGAGAGACTGTGAAGACCTGAACCAACATTTTGCATGTTGCCTCTGGTGCCACAATCAGTCTGTATCCAAATTTGTGGAGGAGATCTATGGGTCCTATGGAGGCAATGATGGAATGAGTTTCTAAAGATTGCAGTAACACAGTGATGTACATTTCTTGACCAACAGCTGGGCAATCAAACTCTACCCACTGAGACCTAGAGAGCGGAATTGTTTTGCTAGTTCTAATGCCCAGAGTCTCATCGGAGCTTACTCTTCTGAATTCATAAAGGGTGCTGGTGAATATCACATCCAGAGAAAGCACTGTCTCATTCATGGCACACAACTGCTCATTTGTAAAAAGTCCAACTTGTAGGGAGTTACCAAACACCTCTGAACTTCTGTTCAAATCAATGTGAAATACAGGCCATTCCACATGGAGGGTGGACGTGCTGCTTCTGCTCCACTGGGCAGCACTGCTGTTATCACTAGAAGAGACCATTCTGAAGAAGAATTCCCCAGCACTCTTGAAATGGAAACACTCAAACTCTACCATCCCCTGGGACTGATTTGCTGGAAGCTGTTTTCTTGCAATTATCTTGTTGGTGCTGGCATCCAGCAACAGGATGGACAGGTGCTTTGTTGACACATTACCACCACTGTAGTACTGGTATTCCACAGACACTGTATCATTGCTGAAGGCCACATGACCTGGGCGCTCCAACAGGAGATACTCCACTTCACCAAGAACTGAAAGGAAAACAATTTCACAGCAGTAGTAAGAACCAAAGGCAAAACAAACTGCTTATTTAATATACCTCATGGAAATAAAAGAAAATGTAAGAAGTGGTTCTCAAACTTTTTCAAGTGGGTCAGTTCACACTCACATACAGAATGTAGAAAAAGACATTCTAGTTATAGCAATTAAAGCTCACCAACTCTCCTTTGGACAGGATGTGGTTTGAAGCAGCTCAAAGTCCACTGCAGTAACATGTTCAGGAAAGTTAAAGCCAAGATTTAATTAAAAAAAAAAAAAGCCACCCAAAAAAACCCAACTGAAAAGATACATGGAAAATTTTATTTATCTGCACAGATTTTCAAACTCCTCAAATTCTTTCACTTAGAGATTCTTAAAGTCCACTTCACAGTGACCAGCTGTTGTTCCACTTATTTTAGCTATAATTTACCAAATATAGGCAGTAGTTTCTTAAAAAAGAAATTATTAAAAAAAGGAAGTCTGCATGATGCTTTTTGAAGCCTTCTCTCTTGCACTGTCTTATGAATCTTTCATTTTGCTCATTTGCATCACAGAGACATTTGAGTGAAAGAACTGAAAATAACAGTGATGGTGACTGCAGCACTTTTCTTGTCTCAGATGTGGTGCAACATGTCTAAATGACATAATTTCATCATAAATGGTATGGTCTTTTAAAATGTACTTCTTGTATGGCCATGTTTGTGCAAGTTGCCAAATTATCCCGAGACATGCTTTAACTAGTGAGGATAGATGATATCTAAAGCAATGGATTGGGAAGATCACATTTCAGTTCTCAGCTCTGCTAGATTTTCTGCATTGCTTGAAATTTAAGGATTTCAGACATAGAAAGGTTATCTGAAAAATGGGAAATGCATATTTCTATTTCAGAGACAGACTGTGCTATGAGACATCTTTACTTAATTAATTGTCTGGGAAGAGGCTTCTGAGTCCTGGATGGAAGGTGCTATGGAAATGTTAAACTTCAGTTGAAGCAATACTTTCATAAGTTGTATCAACTAACAATACTTGGACTTGTTAAATCTGTTACACATGTCTTAAGATTACCTCAAAGAAAGCTCTGCTGGAAAAACACTGCAACTGCCAAGGCAAGCACTCATCTCACATAATGTTAGACGCCTACCACTCTAAGCTTCAATTTGAGTTAGTCACCTTGGATTGATTTTCTTTTTCAGCAGGGAACGTTTTCAGGAAGAAATTAATCTGACCAGCCTACAGACATTCGCACCAGGTTGAGGAGCAGCATGCACTAGAAGTGCCTATTACTCTCCAACAGCTGCAATACATGCTTAAAATAACCAGCCCCCACCACATCCATAAAAAGTAGATGAAGGTGGTAGGCACAGATTTACACATATAAATCATGCATAAACTCTTACATATATGTACCATAGCTCAGTCTTTAATTTGCATGACTCAGTAACTACTTTTTCCACAAAACACTGCCTCATTGGCAGATGGATGGTGCTTGTTACCAGAGGGTTCTTTTATTCTCCTTCTTCCATGGGTGGTCCCATGTCTCACTGACTGCACACCATCCCAAATCCATCCTGATAACACAGAATTATTCATTTCCTTCATGGACTCTTCTATTGTGCTCTTATCATAGTATGTTATTAGTGCATTAGAAATATTAATGAGTTTATCCTTACAATATTCACGAAAGATGAGAGGATGTCACTACTCTTGTTTAGCATGTTAGGAACAGGCACAGGCACAAAGGTGAGAACTGTCAAGTACCAACTAATTGTGGACTTGATTTTTAATACAATGGCCCTCCTGACATCCAAAGCAAGATCCCATTGATCCCAGCTGTGATGAGCAGATGGCACCCCAGCTAACCTCATCTCCACTCAGAGAGTAGGAAGCAGACCCTGAATATCCATGAAAAATGGCTTTCTGTGAACTGCCCAGCAACACGTTCTCATTGCCCTTCATGTTTTGGTTGGGTCATCTGTGTCTGTCTGTATTTTCCAGCTTGTTCCTACTGTCACTTCATGACAGGATCTCTTGGGTACTATCCTAAATTCATTATTGTTACCAAGGTTCTCCAAACTCTTTGCCTTAAACCTTCTACCTTTTCTTCTTCGGGCCTGTAATTAACTCCAGCAAGTTCCCACCTTCCTTACTGCTGTCATGACAGCAGAGAGCACGGGACAAGCAACACTAGTGCCCAATACTACAAATGTGGAGGAAGTCTCTCTGGGTCAGAGCATACATGGCATTATGTGGGGCTGGCAAGAGGAGCCAGCAGGAATTGTGGCATGCTTGACCCTTCAGAGAATTTCATCACTAACTCATTTACAAGGACATTTATCTGGACCAAGTGTGGACAAATTCTCATAAGGACAGTAGAAAGCGTGTGTCAGGCTACCATGAGCTCTCTAACAAACATGAAGTCCCTTCAGCTGTGTGACAGTTTCCCAGTGAAATGGTTGCCAGTTGCTGGTTTTGGTTTCTTTGAACATGGGCAAAATGATGCATTTCCCTATGAAGGAATTGACCTAGATTTAACTTAGCTGAAACATTATAAGAGAAAAAGAAATCAGACTGTGGTGAAAACCCAGCATGAGAAATTTCAACTTCATGCTTTAAACTTACAACAAAAAGTTGTTAAAATGGCAATAATGAAAAGCATTGACATTTGTACCTACTGCTCTACTGTCCTTACTCTTTCTTATTACTTCCTTGACTCTTTTGCACTGCTTTTTATTTGGAATGGCTCAGATGAGAAGAATTAACACCACTGTGTATGTGTGTGGGAGGACTGGAGAGAAGCCAGGGGACCTCCACGTAGTTCACATCAACCCTAATGAAGATCATTTGGGAAGTGAGGAAAATGAGAATTACTGGAGGATGCTGTTATAGTGTTACAGAGCTCTGGCTGAAGTGCCTCTATTTACAACATCTTTTGCCCCATCTTTGGTTAATTACATATGAACTCTGTACCTCTGGAGAGACCATACACCAACTTTACATGATATGCCAAAAAGGCATCCCTCACAAGTAGCCACCTTCCATTACAAACTCTTTCAGCTGCCCACCAGCCTTTGCATGACTCTGTCACAAACCAAAACAGTCCCAGCTATCTGGACAGCCAGTCAGGGGCAGTTTTCAATGCATTTGTATATTTTTGGTTGTTATTACAATGGTCTCTGGTTGAATGGATCCTGGCTGTGGTGTCAACAACCTGCCCCTGGAGTCTCTGCAAGAACTCAAGCTTACAAAGATCAAAAGGAAAATACTGCTTTTTAACCAAAGAGCAAGAAGAATTATTTGAGGGTGCTATTATGATATTTATTTATTTTAAATTGTGTTTAAGTCAATTTGGATTGTGCTGTTGGCTTGTCAGCCACCACCAGCACACAGTTAAGAAGAACAAACACATCAGAAAACTGATAAGAAGTAACAATACTGTTTTGTTGGATGTTAGGAATTTTTTTTAGAATTACTGTAGTATTCCAGAGCATACTGAATCAGTTAAAAATAGTCTTGGTCTGAGAAGCATGAGTGAAATAGCTATCTAAAAAAATATGTACAAGTGATACTCAATGATGTATATCCACAGAACTGTTTGGAAGTAATTTTCTGAATTATGGACTAATCTTTAACTGAAAATAAGGCAAAAGATGATGCACCTAAAGTTTGCAGCAGAGGTTTAGTTCTTTAACTGCACCTTGTAATTACTTACTGTACTATATACTGTGAAGTTCAGGAACAATACCTTTTACCTCTGAGTCAACTAGTTGTGAATGCCTGCAAGACTGGCTCACCAAGAACTAAAGGATATCGCAATCATTCACCTCATTTCTTAGGTTAAGTGAATTTAATACTTACTTTCACTGTGTTCTCTGCTCAGTGCAGTGTTCCTAACTTGGCTAATTAACTTTGTATTATTAAAAGAAGAAATAGTACCAAAAATCACAGACAATACCTCCAACTTTTACAGGAACTAACGTCTAAAAGATGACAATCCTACATTCCTTACACCCTCTAGTGATCTACTGTTCTAAAGCAGAGATGGAACAAGCATTGAGACATGAGTAGCTGAGCATACTTAGTATTCATTACCTATATAAAATTTTTCTCACTCACACAACAGCAAACTGCACACATTTTCTCCTTTTGGGGTGTGAACTACCTGCTACCACAGCCTATTCCACAACGAGGTACTAAACAATCCTTTTTACATGGTTTTCATGCTATAGACATTTCAGTAGACCATATATTCCAGCTGACAGAACACTACTTTAGAAATACAAATTAATTTTTGAAAACACATGTATTATCTAGGAACTAAGATACCCATTTTCAAGATTTCCAATTCACTGTTCAATAAGGAATTAATTCCCCTTGCAAATATACTTCCTACACAGTACATTCTTGGAAAAGATAAGACACCATGCACGGGATGTCCCTCAGCTTGGCAGTCATCTTATGGTTATCTAACTTGAATTCAAGACGTTTTGACCTCCCTCTTTGGCAGCTGATGGCGAGAAGGAAGGGCTTTTTCATTCCACATATCCCAGACTGCAGATGGATTGGAGCTGCTGTCAATATGTGCTGGTTTATTCATGGACTACTCAAAGGAGACTGATTGCCTCTGACTAGCTGCTGAATTCTACACGACTGAAATTGAATAAGTAAAAATATCATCCTTTGGTTTATTATGTGGTCCGAGGAAAGAACACCTCTGTTGATCTCAAAAGCTCTCCAGGTGGCAGCTTAGCTCTATTAGATGGAATCATAAGAGGCTGCCCCCACAGTAAATGTTTACATATCAACCAATCACCTTTCCTTTCATAGTTAATAGAGAGAAACAGGCAGTTGTAGGATACTGTTTCATCCATCCTGGTATGGATACCTAAAATAGGTCTATGTTTCCTGACATGCATTAAATATTATGAAATATGAGTCAAGAAAGCAGAGTTCTAGTTACTGCTTCCAACACAGCTCCTCAGTGATGCCCACAGAAATCTGTTCATTCATCTCATTTATTTTTCTGAGCAAATTTACAGCAGCAGAGGTTCTTGCCACACTGATCCACAGGGGCAAGCTGGATTTTGCACCTAAATATTGCATAAGATCTAGACTATATTCCATGCAGATAAGTGGTGGCTTCTGTGGCGTATGATTTCAACAGATCACCTGGAAATGGCACCATCCAAACCACTGTGTGAATACACATCTCAGTTTTCCCTTGATAGCTCTAATACTCACCATAGTCACAGAGCACTACTAACAACAGATTTGAAAAATCTTTCAACATCTGTTTCATTCTGACCAATGAGATCCCAGGTCCTTTTACTCCTCATGTCCTTCTTCAGCTCTGAAGTGCAGACACTTTTCTCAAAGGATACCTGAAAGCTAAAAAATTATAGCTTTGTTTACTTCATAAAATACAAGAAGATATCCCTCTAGTAAGTAAAAAAATACACCATTAATCAACATTTTTCTTCCATTTACTTAACAAATACCAATAGTGTATCGATAGAGCTGAATAAGCAAACCTACAATTTAGTGAACAATAAATTTTCCCCCAACATGTCATTTCCTCAACCAGAACAACAAAGATAGACCACAACATATCTTACATATCTTATATGAATATCAAGATTCATGATAGTAGAACAACAAGTATTATACTCTGACCTCAGCAGGTACTAAAGAATTATTGCTGCCACACGATTCCTATCACACTGTCAACTGCTTTCAAGCCTAAAAGAGAACTAACATTTTTGTCCACCAAATGCTTGGGATTCAAATTCAGTAATGTATCTAGAGGGACATGGACCTGTTGGAGGGCATCACAAGGATAATCAGGGGGCTGGAGCACCTCTCTCACAAGGACAGGCTGAGAGACGTGAGGCTGTTAAGCCTGGAAAAGAGAAGGCTACAGGGAGACCTCATAGCTAGCTGCCTGCCCAGTACCTGAAGGGGACCAACAGGAAAGCTGGGGAGGGACTGTTTGTCGGAGCATGCAGTGACAGAACAAGGGACAATCGTTTTAAACTATAGCAAGGCAGGTTTAGATTAGACATTTAAAAGAAGTTCTCCATGAGAACAGTGAGACACTGGAACAGGTTGAGCAGAGAGATGGTGGTAGCCCATAGAGGTTGGGGATGCCCCCTCTCTGGAGGTGTTTAAGGCCAGGCTGGACAAGGCGAGGTGTCCCTCCCTATGGCAGGGGGTTTGGAACTAGATGATCTTCAAGGTCTCTTCAAACCCAAACCATTCTATGATTCTATGTCCCTGGTTACTGAAGGGGAGCTGGATTAGATGATGTTTGAAGGTTCCGTCCAACTCTGTGATTCTATTATTGTATTTAGCTATCTTAATTTTTTAAAGATCCACAACTGCCTTTTATGTCATTTGGACTGATCAGATGGAACTTCCTCTGCTGTTTCTTCTTTACTCTCTCTGCAGCCTTGATAAAGCCAACATAAAATAAGAGTTCCTTTTAGCAAGCGTCACAATGTTGTGTCCATGTGCTATAACCACAGAAAACACGTTGGAAACACAATCAGCAAAACCAGCAGTTTGTTTCAGAAACAGAAGTAGAGGAGAATCTAAAAGGAGAAAATCTAGCTCAAGGGAACCATTCTCAAAGATTAAGAATTTATCTTTTGTACTGCAAAGGAGCATCAGCTCTTCCTGCACCAGCATCATGCAAACATGCAAGCAAGTTCTTGTTCCACAAAGTTTACGACCTAATTTTAAAAGAGAAATCTGGGACTGAAGCAAACATAAAATGCAAGCAAATAAAGCTGCAGAGTATAAAGGTAGAACACAGGAACTGGGTATGGCAAAGACCAGCTACATCTTAATGAGGTATTTCCACAAGCACACTGCTAGACTTGTTCAACTAAGAGACAGCAGACATGTTATTTGAAAGCTTTCTAAACTGTTCTCTGTGCCAAGTGGCTGGGGACAATAATTTCTAAGAAAAGACTAACAGCAAAGCTTTGCTCAGTAAAAGCCCATTACAATAATAGCTGCACGTATCTGAAGGGAACAATCATCATCCAGCCCACGAACTTGACAAGGCTCCAGAAAGAATTAGATAGGGACAGTGATACCACTGTCACCACCCACAATTTCACTTGATACACCGTAAATTACAGGAAGGCAAACCTTATGCCTCAAGACAGGGGCAGGCTGCTGGCAGAGGCTGGTGGAGAGCCAGCCCGCCTCCCCGGGTGGCCCATGGCTGCCGCAGCAGGCATGGCATCACGTCAGGGACATCAGTCTTTTCACATACATTAAGGATCGTCAACGGGTTAGTCAAAACAAAGCATCTCAGAGGTTTGAGAAGGAAAAAGCGGGTTTCATTTAAAAAATAATACTAATTGCTACAGGTGCCTTTGTCTGTAGAAGTGTGAATGCTTGCAGCATGACTTACACAGTGTTGGTTAAACCGCTCAGAGATAAAGGGGAAAAATGCTTTTTGGGCCACAGTTGTAATTGTGCTGGATGATTTAATGTGTCCTTTCCATTTATAGCTCTCCTCGCTGAGTAGTTCTCAAATGTCTTTCACAAATACTTCAGACAGAGTCACATATTGACAGGTGAAATTCAAATAATCCTAATCTCATTTTAATGAGTCACACGCTTCAGAGAAGAAACAAAGAGGGTGGTAAGACAGAGGCTGTAACAGGTTGCCCAGAGAGGTTGTGGATGCCCCCTCTCTGGGGGTGTTTAATGCCAGGCTGAACAAGGCACTGAGCAATGTGGTCTAGTGGGAGGTGTCCCTGCTTATGGCACAGGGGTTGGAACTAGATGATCTTTTTAAGGCCCTTTCCAGCCCAAACCACTTTATGATTCTCTGAAGGAAGAATAAATCCTTGGGAAGAAAGGCAAAAAGCCCACAAGGGACAATACTCTCAATCAAGACAGTCACCTTGCATCTTACTTTGTGCAACCCAGCATAGTTCACAAACAGGGCACTGGCAGGAGGCACAGAAGACCTGACTTCTGGCCCTGTTCCTACCACTGCCAGGTAGATGAGGTCAGCAAACTGCAGCCTTATTCAGCTTCTTCCTTCCCAACCACTCTCTGCCACTCTGTATCTATAGCACAGATTTTTCAGGACAGGGACTCCTAACCAAACCCACGACAGAGAACAGGGCCCTTGGGCGTTTCATTAACACTGATAATTCCTCAGACCAAAAGCTCCTTCCCTCTGCACTGTCTTGGCTCTCTTGGGAAAAAGGCAGCACAGGCAACACCCAGCCTAGAAATGAAGTATTTGAAACAGTACCAAAACTAACTTCCCATTAGTGAGGTCAGGTACCTCTGGAAACCTAGCCCACAGATACGTCAGCCTCTCTGGTCACTCTCACTTCACCAGCAGCCGCTTCAGGCAATACAGCCCTGCCTTTAAATACAGTTTCCATTCAAGTGTCTCCAGGAAGCCTCCCTGAGATTTTGCACCTTTGGGAGCTCAATAATGCAATAATTGCCGGCTCAGTTCTGGTATTTAACTGCTCTGCTCATTCTCTTCTTTTTCATACAGGTTTACTCCTCTTCCTTCCTTCAGTTTTTCATCCCTATCCTCAATTTTGGACATACCTTATGCTGACCTCTAAGCTCAGTTTATACTTCTTTCCTCGGTCTTCCCCAAGCCATGTTTTTTTGAATGGCTTTGGAGAAAAATTGATTTCTTACCATTAGGTCTTCTTGTAACTGTCTCATCTTTGTCTCCTTCCCTCTTGCTCCATGTCTTCCATTTTTCATGCTTGCATCTTAAAAGGTTTCTACTCTACTCAGATCTTCTACCTCAAGTTCATTAATTTAATGAGATGAAAAATGATTGAACAGAGAAGGCTATCAGACTTGGAATAATTAGTTTTTTAATTTATTGCTCTTGTGGAAAAGTATGAACTGAGGCACTATTGTGTGAGATGTGGCATAAACCCTGCGACATAAAAAGATGCTTTCTTCTTCCAAGGGACGGTGTAATGGGCAGATTGGACGTGGATGACTTTCTTTCAAAAGAGAATTGGAAATGACAGATGAGGAGAGGGTAAGCCATAAAGGGCCTTGGAAATTAAGACCAGGAGGCTATGTGTGTAACACAAATGACACAGGAAAACTTCAATTCCCTGCTCTGCAACAGATTTCCTGTGAGATGCTGGTCACATCACTTTGCTTTCCTGTGTCAGAGCCCTCCACTGGAAATAGCATGTCCCTATCTGGCATGGGTATTACAAGAATAAATCCACCATGAACTGCAAGGCTTACAGGCACCACAGCTGTTTTTGCAAGTAAAGAAGTAGCATAATTGGCTGTATCTACTGACTACTAGTCATATCTTAAATCTATTCAAATAATGTCCCTATTTCATTACCTCATTAAAATAAACTATTTTGTGATCTTTTTGGTTCTACAAGCAAAGTAGAAAACTAAACCAAAGACAACAACAAACCACATGCTAATTGGATTTATAACTCCCAGTACTTCTTTTTGTAGCCATAAAGCACACAGACAAACCAGCCACCCCTTCCAAGCACTGTCATCAGCTGGTGTCACACAGCTAATCAGCTACCAGTTCCATCAGCACACCGAAGCTACTCCCTCTTTGTAAGGCATCATGGAGATGAGAAGCAAATGAGCCCTGCAGTTAAGAAATAGCCATCAGGAATTAACCCTCCACTCTATGGCCAAATACAGAGTAATGAGAACACAAACTCATAGCACTCAAAACCTCTGTGCTCTGGAGATTCTACCACACAAAGGGAAGTGCCACTGATGTATCATGTATTTTGCCATGGGTATCCTCAATCCTCCTCCTCCTTTCCACTTTGCAAATCCCTGGCAAGAGCTGAGCCATCCTCTGCCCTATCTCCATCCTCCTTCAGGAACTGGGAAGAGGCTTGTCTTCACTCACCTCTCCCCTGAGCATGCACACCCCTATTCCAACCCCAGGCCTCGCAGCTCTAGGTGAGGGCTGATCCAGCCATGGCACAGGACACCCCATGACTCAGGGCACACATGAGAACAAGGCACAAGTGGGGCTTAGGGAAGGAGTAAGTGGGGGAGTCAAGCTGAGGACTGATTCTCTTGGAATCAGTCTGCCCTGTCCCAGAGCAGAAGAGTGTATCCCAGCCACTCAGGGAACCAGCCAGGGTCTGCCAGGAATAATAAAATTTATCTATCAGAATTTAAAATAAAATAGGCAAAATGATGCCAGAATGTAAAGGGGAAAAAGTCTCATATGAACAACAGTTTCCTTAATAGCAATCCATTAGTAAGCATTTTTTAGTCATGTTTACAACCAGAAATTTGCACAATGCCTGAGAGGACTAGCAGCAAAGTAGGCTAGAGATGGAAAATCCTGAAAGTCCCTAAATCCTCCCTGCATTTCGCTTGAGGGATGCCAAGCAGCACTATCAGCAAAAAGAAATGTGTATCTGCAACATTTTTGCAAATTTAAGGCATTTTATCTGTATGGCAGGAAAGAGATTAATTATTTTCAATCAGCATTCGCTTTTTGCAGTGTGGGATTAGGAGCTATTGAAGTGCTACCACCTGCTGGGAATTTCAGAACTTCCATATAATCCTCCCCCCTTCGACATTAAAGGGGGAGCAGCTCAGGTGGGCATCACATTTTATCAAAATCTAATCACTGCTGACCAGTCAGCATGGTTAGGGCCAAAAATATGCCACTTCTTGGAAGATGAGTTTAGCAAGGGAAGTCGATATGCAGTTTCTGCCACAGCAGGGGGGCTAGAGCTGACATCCTCAAAGGCATCTGTCATTCTTATTTACACATCAGACAATTTTACATTGTTATCAGATAATGACTTTTATTAAAATTATGTATCTAAATTCACCAGGCTAAAACAGCACCAAATTCTCTGTGTGCAAGGAAAAAAACCAACCCATTAATTAAGTGGTAAAGCCTATTTCCATCAACATTTGGGGTCTGTTCTCACAAAATTCTGAGGTTTCTCAGCTCTTTTTGATATCAGCCCAACAATCCAAAGCTAGCTGGCCAACAACATCCATCCTTTGAAAGCTAAGGGCTACGGTAGACTGAATATATGGATGAAATTTACTTTGGAA
The DNA here is from genome assembly GCA_013400935.1 of Turnix velox. Taxonomy (NCBI): domain Eukaryota; kingdom Metazoa; phylum Chordata; class Aves; order Charadriiformes; family Turnicidae; genus Turnix; species Turnix velox. Next base: position 297,410 of record VZTY01016449.1, on the reverse strand, counting down.
AATGTACAGTGAAAATAAGTTTATTAAGCATAACGAGATTTGGGAAAGTGTCCAAGCAATAATATATAATGAATGCAAAGAATTAAATATATTAGATCACCCCTTATGGCATACAGGATGGAATGCAGTCATCCATTCTTTCCTTTCCCCTCTAGATTTCTTAAGAAATATATATATAAATTGTTTGCTGTTTCTGGAATTCCCCTCGGTGAAGCTGACCTTAAAGGATCATAGTAAGGGGGATATACATTGCACAGCTGAAATAATTAGAAAGACGTTTGGGAAGCAGGTCTGAAATATCCTGAAGTATGAGAATTAAAAAGAGAACTGGGAAGCTGTCTCCTAGGCTTTGCATCGAGTTTTGTCCTAGACTTCGCACAGCTTCGTCTAATGACTGATTGAAAGTAAAAATCAACAAACATATTGAACAAAATAAAAAAGCTACAGAAACAAAACTGGGACATTAAAAAAAAAAAAAACCAAAAAAAAAAACCCCAAAAACAAAAAAACAACCCCCTTGGCTGTACCGGCACTTCGGCAGCGCTGAAACACCCGGCGGGACGGTCCCTGCCTCACGGGGAGAGGGAAAACCACAGGGAAAAAACCCCGGCAGAGGGAAGACACGCCACGAGAAACCCGAATTCACACGTTTTGGGGAAAAAAATAAAAGGCGGAATAACCCAGCGTTAGGGCAAACACCGCACGGTCCCCTCAGCACCCTCGCGGGCAGCCGACGGGCTGTTCCCAGCCGCTGCCGGCGAGGCTCCGTCCCGTTGGTCGCCACCAGAGAGAAGTAGCCCGGGGCTCAAT
>VZTY01016449.1:249738-296169 GCA_013400935.1 Turnix velox | reverse complement strand
GGGTGCTGCTAGAGCCGTGCCTCTGACAGTTCCCTTCGCGGTTTGTGTGGCGCCGGGGTAATCTTCTCTCTTGAAGAAGCTGCAGAGCTGTGGTGTGGGTTGGGGCAGCACGGGGGAGGCTGTCCGACCAGAACAAGAAGCCATCAGCCTGGAGAAGAGAAGGCTCAGGGGGGACCTCATACTAGATTATCTATACCTGAAGGGAGCCTACAGAGAGTCTGGGATAGGACTTTGCAATGGGGTACAGGATGGCAGGACTAGGAGTAATGGATGAAAATTGGAAGAGGGGAGATTTAGCTTGGATATAAAAGAAGTTCTTTACTGTGAGGTTGCTGAGACACTGGAGCAGGTTCCCCAGAGAGGTTATGGATGTCCCCTCTCTGGAGGTGTTTAAGGCCAGGCTGGATAAGACACTGAGCAATGTGGTCTAATGGGAGGTGTCCCTGCCTGTGGCAGGGGGGGTTGGAACTAGATGATCTTTAAAGTCTCTTCCAACCCAAACCATTCTATGATTCTGTGTCTCCACGGATGCATGGTGGTTTGTACCTCGTGGGCCCTTGCACAGCCTTCCTGTGTGGCAAGTCCTTGCCACAACGTGTCTCCACTCCTGCTGGGCATTAGTAAAGGCATCCATACATGTACAGTATTGCATGTTGGAGTTGGTCATTGTCTTCACAAGTAGGAGACAATATCCACAAGAACAGCAGTGGGCAGACCAAGGGATGCTTTCCAGAGACAGCATGTAACAGTGAAGACAGGGCATCAAGAGATGCCCATCTGCAGCCAAAATTTGTGTATGCATGGGTTCTTGTCATGCTCAGTGTTCATGGATAGTATTCAAGGACTACTGTGACAGGATTAAACTATGCTCCTGCAGAGAGACCACTTGAAATAAAAATTTCCATTTTTATGCAACGGACTCATACATTTATCTCAAACTACAGTTAAATTTATTTCCTTGTCTTGGAGACTGTGATTTAAATACATGCTGATGGATACCCACACAGCAACAAAGCTAGGAAAGGATTTCAAGGGACATTTAAATCAACTGCTGTTATATGTAAAGAATCTTTCCCCTTTTCCCCAATTCATCTTCAGTCAGCATGGGCACAGTGCGAAAGCCCAAGGAGAAGTAATTGTCACGTTTTGGCATCCAAAATCAAAACCAAACCAAAATGTTTCTCCTAGTTAACTTTCATCATTTGTATGACCAAGAAAATACAACTTCCACACAGCACGAGTGTCCCAGCTCCAACTAAATACCAAGCCCAAGAGCTGACGGGTGCTGCTGCTTGTTCTATCATCCCATTTTTCCATGTTTTTCCCACTTCCACTCGGCTCTGGTCAGAGTGTGCTCAAACCCTTTCCCATACGCTCACTGGAGTCCGCGGTGGTTCGTGTTTTGCAGGCACACTGCCATCTGGAGTATCGTCAAACACCTTCAGGACAGCAAGTTAAACGCTTGATGAGTAACTCGGACTGTGTTCTGGGCAGCAAAGGGTGGAGCATTCACATCTCTTAGAGATTTTACAGGCTGTTTTGAAACATTTGAATTTGAACAATCCAAATTCCTAAAATTGTACTCTTTTATTTAACAGAGGTGTCTGTGTTTTTCTTTTAGAACTTGGATGTCTTTTTGTTGTCTAAGATTTTGTTTGATGTTTTGAATGAGACCCGTATGCCTCTGTGTGCCCAATCTAAAATGCAAAGGTCGCTGCATTTCACTATCGGACACTTAGTCTGTTCCATGTCTCACAGTGACAGAGCTCAACCGTTCCTTTGAACGCTGAGGAGTTTTCCTTGCCTGGTCCTGGTCTGTGTGACTTACAACAAGGACTCTGCTCCAGGCAGTGCCACCGTGGAGTTTCTGAGGAGCACAGGTACACAGTCATGCCAGAAGCTGTTTTCATATTGATCACAAAATCTACCAATTGACATAATTGGAGCTGTCTTGGTACTGGGTTTGGTTTGAGTGAGATCAGTGATAAATCACACGTGGTAATGAAGAAAAGAATACTCTGAGGTGATTACAGATGATGGTGAAAGTTTAGAGGAGAGCAAGTGTGTGGCAAAAGTCTCCCTTCTTCAAAACATTCACTGAAGTCCCAGCACTGACACTCAGGTCTCACTTGCTGTCCATGTTTAATGTATAAAAAATCTTATATTGGTAAGGTGTTTTATCAAGCTTTTTTTTCCTCTTTGACCACAACTTCTTAAAAATTTAATCACTAAGAAAAAAATGTCACTGCTCTGTTCTAGTGCAGAGGAAAGAGTAAAGAAATCAACACAGCAGGAAAGAGCCTGGAACATGTAGAAAGATGTTTTACTCATATTGCAGTATTTTGCACTTATTATAGGGTCTTTGATCCAATAGCCTTAGAGTATTTTATGAGTTATGAGTGATCTTTGGTCTTTTTGTTTCCCACTCCTGATGAAAAAGGCTTTGTCTTGATTTTTCACTGAGATTGTGGTTAAATTGTAAAGCCAGAAACAAAACCACTGCTGCAGCTCAGGTCACTGCTCTCCCCTCCGTGGCATCTTTTTCTTTTAAATCCATTTTGCCTTTGTGTCAGCATGTCCAAAAGGGGATACAATCCAAAATACAGTGATTAAAAAACATAAGTCAGCCCCTATGATTACATGATAGAAATTGTAAAGACCCCAAGCAACAGGAGGATGCAGACAGGATAAATACAAAGACTGCATTATTAAAACCTTTGAAATACAGTGGATTATGTTTGTACACAACACGCCTGCTGTGATGCTAAAGACTAAGATCTGTCTTTGTTAACTTGCTGTTCCAAATTTCATCAGGAGCATATTTTTCATTAAAATACTTGAGCAGAGCTAGTCTCTGAGGCATCTGGCTAGGGGTGGATGAAATGCTGCCTTCCTTGCCATCAAAGACGGTCTCCCTGGAGAGTGAGAAACTAATAACAGAAGAGACAGGAGAAAGAGGGAGCAGGTGAATACTCATTTAGCCCACAGCTGTAATGTTGAGAACAAAATTAATTTAGACACTGAAGGAGACAAAGGGAGAGTGACCTTTGATTGCTGATCTGTAGCTTCAGCCACTGGTGTGACGATAAACAAAGGAGGAGCATGCAGATAGATCCCATTTGAGCACAGACCCCAAGTAGCCACTGTGCTGAAGTGGTACCTGCGGGTGAATGTTAAAGGCAGCTGCTACAGGCATGGAAAAGCACCGTGGCCTCTAAAAATGGGATGACCTGTTTTCCACCTGCTGACAGCTGTGCAGGATGTGCTTGCATGCATAGTGATAGGAGGCTGTAGGCAGCTGCCCCCTGTTTTGGAAACCATGATGACTCCAGCTACAAGCTGAAAGCCGTGTCCCTGACTTTACCTGAACCAAACTAAGGGTAATTTTATGAAGGGCATCACCACCAGATTGGCTGTGCTGGTGGTTTTCTGTGGGCATAAGGTGGTGTGCTGGTTTGTGCCTCTCTCTCCTGCCATCACAGTTGGGTTGAGAAGAAAATGTCCCTTTTTTTCCTGTTGGCATAAAACCAAGATCATGTGGTAGCACATATTGTCCACAGACCACCAGGTGTGGAAGCAGAATGGCTGGCTACCAGATTTCCTCTCTGCTCCACATAGGGGGAGAGATGCGACATTGTGTTTGATTTTTATCTATGCAAAATATGTTAAATGTCTCCTCTTGCTGATATTAAAATGATGTCAAGCTTCCAAATGAGAGCAGTAATACTATCTTAACTTGGGAGGTAAGGCATGCAAGTGAGAAAAATCTCTGTTTGCCCTCATCCACATCGACAAAGAAGAATTAATTATGAAAAAGCCCTGAAGAGGAGCTGGCAGGGATACAAGCTAGTCATCTGTTATGGATGAACAAGGTAAAGGGCAAAACAGTCTTGTAAATATTTAGTGGTTTAGGGAGAAACCTCAGAAAGCTGGAAATGGGGGAAACCCCCCCAAAAAACAACAAAACAAACCTGAAACATGTCCTTTTGAACCACTGCCATCTTCAAGAAAAATTCTTGAGCTATCAAAAAAAACCCACCCAAAACTGGCAAGAATAGTAATAATTTCATTACAGAAGCCATTTCAATTAATGAAAATAAGCAGGAAAAGGATAAAATTGTCAGGAATTGACAGAAATCAGAATCATAATACTGGTAAAGATCTTAAAAGAACATGAGATCTGCAGCCAGCGATGTTGAGTGATGAAAGTTTTTTTGTTTTTAATACATTTTTGAAACAAAGGAATGGTAGCTATCCTGCTGATCTACCTACGACTTAGTGAGAAATTTGTCTTGTGGGCTGGAATACAAAAGAAGCACAAATGTTCAATAAATATTTCTGTTCTGGTTTTGGGAGGAGGAAATAGGTGATTGAGCCATATTCTAAGATGGCAACAAAGGATTTCCTGGTCCAGTAGCAAGCCTGAGAATGTAAAATAAAAGCAGCTCTGGTGAAATTACTTAAAACCAGCAGCTCTGTCCAGTAACCTGTAACATTGTTTTTTCACTTAAGTCTGGAGGTGCTGTGGAGGTTTCAGACCACTGAATACCAGTGATGTGCAGGGTATTAGTGGTTTGGTGGGTTTGCAAAGGGGGAGCAGCCCAGGGTGCTACAGACCTATGAGCCTTATCCAGATTCCAGGCATGGTGATGGAAAAGTCAACAATAAAAAGGCAGAGTAGCATCACCAGTGCCAGCTGGGCAGAGGCTGGTGGAAAAAGTATTTAGAAAAAATCACAAGTTAGGTGAGTATAAGTTTAATTTAATAATACTTTACACAGAGCATTTGCTTTGGTACCCCGTGACATTTCCACCCAGGACATGTCTGCCAAATTATCAAAGCAGTAACAGGATTAAATACTGACTAATTGGTCTCAAAATGTCATTTAAATGTGTCATCTTCATGCAAGATGCATTTACCTAAAGATTTTAGTGTGGCTTTGATTAGGGACCTAGAAGAGGATGTAACATGATTACTGCACAAGTTTTCAGGTAACATACAAATTGTGAGGATGTTACATCTTGAAGGGAAATTACTACCACTGAGCAATCCAGATTTCTGAGAAAGATGAACTTTGGCAAGCTATAGATATGTTTTAAATATAGCTCACATAAAACTACCTATCTAGGAAGAAGGGCTACAGGACAGGCTTTATAGGATGCACGCAAGTCCCCTCCTGGGTGCTTGTTACAAAGATGTGAGATGGCATGGTTAATAGTCCCACTGTGGTTCAATCCATGAATTTTATACATAGCTTAGGACCAGCCAGACTTGGGACACCCACTGGGAAACCAGGATGCAGTGCAATTGGCCTGGTACAATTTTACAGGAGACCACCCTCAAACCTCCACTTTCCCTTTTTCCTAAGATACTCACAGCAATGACAATCCAACAGAATTCTTACATCTGAGTCCCATTCACATGTTGGTTTGTGAATTAAGCACAAACACAGGTTTAAGCACAAACACAGGTTTAAGCACACTTGGCTATGTGGGTACAAAGTCTGTATGTGACGGTTGGGAGAATAAGACCCAGAGAAACAAATTACCTCTGCAATTAGTACTGTTGCAATAGCTTTCTTTGGTCCAGGGATGGTGTACCTAATTTAAGGTGGTTATTCTAGGCTGCATCAGAAGACCCATAGCCAGCATATTGAGAGAGGTGATTCTGCCTCTCTACTCTGCTCTTGTGGGACCCCACCTAGAGTACTGTGTCCAGCTCTGGAGGCTTCAGCACAAGAACGACATGGACCCGTTGAATTAGGTGCAGGTGAGGGCCATGAGGATGATCCAAGGACTGGAGAATCTCTCCCTCAAGAACAGGCTGAGAGAGCTGGAGCTGTGCAGCCTGGAGAAGGAAGGCTGCAGGGAGTAGCAGCCTGCCAGGACCTGAAGAGGACCTACAGGAAAGCTGAGGAGAGGCTGTTTGCCAGGGCATGTAGTGATAGGCCAAGGGGCAGTGGTTTTAAGCTAGAGCAGCACAGGTTTAGATTAGACATTAGGAAGAAAGGTCTTCACCAGGAGGGTGGTGAGACTCAAACAGGTCATGCAGAGATGTGCCAGAGACTCCATCCCTGGAGACATTCCAGGCCAGGCTTGATGAGTCTCTGAGCAACTTAATCCAGTGCAGGATGTTCCAGCTCACTGTAGGGGGGTTGGGCTAGATGGCCTTTGAAGGTTCCTTCCAACTCAACGCATTCTACGATTCTATGATTAGATAATATAGAAAACCTTGGGAAGAGCAGAAATCCAGATTATTCATCTCCTTTAGAAAAAGCTACGTTTGAGGACAAGTGGCATGAAGACTCCTCAATCTCAAAAAAGGACTTATCAAATATAAGGTCCAGAGGCTGTGCACTGAAACTAAATAACTTCTGATTATGTGCACTTAAAACATTTTTATAACAGCTAATAGTAATTGGAATAATTTACCAAGAGCTACAGTGGGATTTCCTAAAATCTCTTGTTGTTCCTGAAAGAATTCTACTTCAAACATACATTAATTAAGGGAAGTCCTGCAGTTTCTGTTACCCGAGAGGCCAAGCAAAATGGTCTGAATAGGTTTCTTCTGGCCTTGTAGCCTATAAATAGAGTCCCAGCGGAAAAATAATAATTATCCTTATCTTGGGCTTGCCCCAAACACTGTGAAAAAAAACAATAGGAATGTAAAAGGATCAGAAATAGTTGCTTTGCAACAGTTGTGTCTGCTTTGGTATTTCTACTGAAGAGACCAAAACATTTTGTGATCTTACTCCGGAATGTCTTTTAAGCTCTTCCTTCTTGCTGTCAGAGCTCAGCCCTTCCCGTTTTCACAGCTGTTAATTGGCCAGTATTTGGTAATTGTAACAAAGGTTGGGTTTGAAGTCAGTGGGAGATTTGTTGTCCTCACTCACTGTGTGGATCAAACCTGAGGATCTCTGCAATTCAAAGACACACCTCAAATTCTCCATCCTGAAAGAATAGACATTCTCATATTCTGTGTCAATAACCACTGTATTTAGGCAACATTTGAAAAGAGTTCTACCTGCATGAGGCGAATTATTCAATCACCACAGAACTAATGCCATACCAGCCACAGACACCAATTTATTCTGTGCAACTTTGCTGTCTTTATTTTTCATTGCAAAAAAGAGAAAACTTTTTGGTTTAAAGAAAATATCAAGTTCTGGTTTTGAATTTCTGGACATGCTCTGCATGTATGGGGAATGCTGATCTGACTGATGACGTCCAAAATACAGTGAAACAGCATTTAGATTATATCAGTCCCTTCCTTTACTTGCTTCCTGAGATCATTTTGATGATAATTCTTCATTGTCATCCAAGTGGAACTCTCCAGTTCAATTCTTTGAACTGAACAAAACAATGCAGAAGAGTCTAAATACCATGAACCTTTTTCTCAGAGCCAGACTTGGATTCACAGGAGTGTTGCAACTGTTCCAGTAGCACCAGCCCCTTTTCCCTTGGGCTTGCTGTCCATCCATGCTGTCAGCATGGCAGAGCAGAGTTTCATGCATTCTTTTTATCAGCAGGAATCTGAAGTCCAAACATTTAGAATCCAGTGGGAAAGCAGGAGACCCAAGGTCTTACCTAGCCTTTGGTCCAGAGCAGGGATACAATAAAATATTTCCTTAAAATAAAAGATGAATGTTGCCATCAGACATGCCCAGGACATTCACTTAGCACAACCACTTGCAGCTCATTCTTGGGAGAGTAAAATAATAGTTAAAAGCAGAAGATGACCTGGAACTAGTGTCTTGCATTTCATGTGAATGCCTCATTCACATGAGAGAACTGGGATGAAATGGGAACTGCTAAAATAGGAGAAGAAACATAGTGGTCAGATTTGTGAAACAAGCTCAGAAACTTCCTCCCGACAAACAATGGAGAGGGGGTTCTTTTGAAAGAAAGCAATGATTCACATCAAATTCACTAATTGTTTTGAATGAGCCATTCCTGCCTTTTCAAAGGTTTCGTTTTGAAAGAACTGTCCAGCTGCAGGAAGGTCTGAGAAAGGAGGAACTCCTGTCAGAAATAGGCTCTCACTCTCTCCCACTACTGTCCTGATGAATTTGGTGATAATGCTTCCATGCTTCCACCAGTTTTACAAGCATCATAGTCAGGCCCTTTAGACAAACTGCAAAAGTCTGTTAGAACTGAGTATTCATAAGTTTAGATGAACAGTACACAACCAGTAGTGATCATTAAAAATCTTTGAAGACTTCCAAAAGCACTTACAGCCATATGTATCTTTCAGAGAAACACGTTTGCACTTCAGAAATATGGTTCAGATTAGATCCATGTGTCATTAGGCTGAATATAATTTTCCCAAAACAAAGGCAAAGGAGAAACAGTAAATATTCCTGAGCAGCATTTTTTTCCTGTCAGGATTATAAAACGACTCATCTTTTCAATCGAAAAGCATAAGCATAATTAAAGACCACTTCATTAAAAAAAACAAGCACTTTTTGAACAGACCTCTCTTCCAAACCTCTGAACTGCCTGTTCAAAGACTGTGTAATTGGGAAGCTCCTGTAAAATGATACAAATATTCTACGAATTATCAAAACATGAAAGGCTCAAGTAGGCACCTTCTGTACTAAATTAGAATGATCTGTGTGACAGTGGCAACTCCTGTATTTTCCTCTTCTATAATACTGCTTCACTACAGTCAATAGACTGTTTTACTGGTAATATCAAAGGACCAAGGACTGGGTACTGGCAGTGTCATCATGCAATAGATTGAGTTCGAGGGACCTTCAAAGGCCAATTAGTCCAATCCCCCTGCAATGATCATCTTGTCCTAGATCAGGTTGCTCAGAGCCTCATCAGGCCTGGCCTTGAATGTCTCCAGGGATAGAGCCTCTAACACCTCTCAGAGCAACCTGTCCGTGTCTCACCACCCTCATGGTGAAATTCTTCCCTATGTCCAATCTAAACCTGCCCTGATGCACTACCATGTTACCAGATACCTATAAACACGTCACTCCACTTGTTCTCCTATCAGCTGGCTCTCGGTACGGGATCAGGTACATCATTTCTGTTGTCTTCCAGCTGAGAAAACACATCAGAACGTCGTGTCAGATATCTTCCCATCACCAGCACAGGATGTGTACTTGGCTCAGACTACCACTGGCTCTGCCATGAAACTGCTGCTGGTGGAGACACCTAGACTTTTGTGGTTCTGGCTGGGATGGGTCACAGGCTACTCAGAAGTACGGCATTCTAATTACATTTAATTCTGCCTTTTAATTTTTAATCAAAACTATTTTGCATTCTTTTAGGTATAAAATGAGAGCAGAGATATGACGAGCTTTGAAAACTGGCCCCATGGAACCAAAAAATTTCAGTCTATGAAGATTTTAAAGCTGCCCAAAGCATTTTGGAAGGAAAAAAAATGACTGAAGAGTCTATTTAAGAAATGTTTTTAATTTTTATCACTTTCTAGTAGTAATTTTGTCATGTGAATGTTTAAATTCTAAACCAGCTATAGAATTTACCCTGTAGATTTCTTCTCCATTAAAAAAAAAGAAAAAAAGACAAGGAAAATATCTGGAAAGCTCAAGAAGGTACCATCATTCTAAACAGACTGCACTGTTATTGCTTAATTAAGATAATTAAATGCTCAGAAATGGAACAACAAAGGCTGGGAGTTTACATTTGGCATTTTGTTTCTGCTTTTGTTCTTTCTGCAGAAGACATTGCCCTTTATGGGGAAAGGTCCAGGCCCCATAAAACACTGGTCTCCTTTTGGGCACTGGACAAAAGAAAGAGTTGTCATAAACCATCTTTTTCTTCTGAATTTCTCTCTTCAGTCCCTCTTTAGACACATGATGCTTGATGTACCTCACATATATCTCCTCTGTGGGCTGTGGGGAGGATGAAGAAAACCAGCAAGCTGTAAGTCTCCTGAAGAGATGATGCTAGATGGTGAACACAGTTAAGACAGAGTGGAACCTTCAGCTGTATTGAACACATTAATTTTAGTACCTTCATGAAACTGCCCGAAAGAAAGCCTTGCATAAAAGTTTGATTGTGACGAGGATAAGAGGACACATTTCCCTGGACCTAAATGAGCACACAGAACTGAAAGTATCATCATGGTAGGGAACTCTGCACTGAACTCATTATTAACAGGCTCTTAATCCTTGTCCAAATTATGGTAACACCAAAATACTTTTGGAGATATCTTCAGGCTCTTAAAAGCCTTTATCTTCTTTTTTAAAATGTAAATTTGAACATTACAACCACAATGTAGTTACACCCATACCTTGTCCATACCTTGAGTTAATTTAATTATTTATTAAAACTGGTCATTTCAAAATGCCAAAAATTGAAGTGATGTGGATCATAAGCATCCACTTAGCATTATTACCTCAACAATAAGTCTTCAAGTAATGTAACAACTCCACTGGAGTTATGAAAGCTGACACTATCAAATGGCATTCAGTGTGAACACTGCAATACCAAACGTGATACTTCATGACTGTTAAATACAGGGACATGGTCTTCTTTCTTCCTTCACTAGTGAAAGCATAACCATATTTTTGCATATGAGATAAAAGCAAATGAACCATTTCTCCAAAACAGTTAACAGGCCGATGAAACGAACAAATGATCTTTCACCAGAAGTAAAAGATGAAAAGCACATTAAAAGCACAGTCTGGTAGAGTGACAGGGGGCTACCCCAAACTGCTACATGAAGAGAGGACAGTGAAAGGGCACCCAAAGTGCAACACAGTGAGACAGGAAGGAAGATGGCAAGGAAAGAGAAGGAGGAAATCTGTGCTAACAATGCTTCATCTGAGAGATTAGCATGAGACACGACAAAATAAACACTGTGTTTTCTAGATTCACAGAACACATCTTCTGTAGCAGGTTCTTTCTGTCTCCAAGTGCAAGCAGCCCAAGATCCTCTCAGAAAACCGTTCATTGTGTTATTGTGCACTGTGTTATTGTTCCTTATGCCTTAGTACACACGAAAGTCACTTCTTGTTACTGTGGATGCATCCATCTGCTTTTTGCCCTAGACATAAACAGATGGAAACAAGAGTATGCTGTAATCTGTCTTCTGGGTGCTGACCCTCATGGCAGACTATAGAGATATTCTCTCCATTTTCACTTGGGTGTAATCTTCATCTGACTTTTCTCGAAATGAGAAAACAGAGAGCACACATCAAATAAAACTTGAAAAATGAGCTACTCAGCTTGAGACAATTAACATGCTTTTGACTCGGTGATTTGTGTTTCCTTTCAGTTCCATGTGAGAGGATTCAGTACTTGAGATACCTGAGAACTGTAAAGCATTGCAATGTCCATCGCTGTTGCAGCTGACTAACAAAATAAAAATTCTAAAGTCAGTTGTTTGAAGGGTTTCACTCTCATGTTCAGCTCTTACATAAAAAATTTCACACAAACTACATTAGCTTTGTGTCATAAATAAATTTGGGTAGAATCTCAAGCCTTCCACTGAATCATCTCTGCAAAGATGGCCCATTTTTTCAGCAAGAAGCAGCCTGGAGAAAGCAGAAGAAGAGGTGCTGTATTACTTGAGGACAATGTGATAACAAAGGTATTACTTAACACAGCAATTATTGCTTACCTTTCTTTGGCTAAGAGAACAGACATTCCCACCAGCTTCGCAAACTCATCAGCTGTGAGAGAACCTTTTTCAGATACCTGTAAAATTAAGCACCACACACAAATAAACAAACTACCACATTAACAATTAAGTCCTCTCTGCTGCTGTACTGGATCTACCTTTGTGAAGTGATGAATCGGTAGCAAATCCCTTGTGAACACAACTGCTTTACCCTTTTGAAAAGTTCAAATAATTATGAGTATTTCCCCATACAAATGCTTTTTCTGTGTCCTGTAAAAACTGCCAAGTATAAAAGAGGAATGTAGAAAAGGGTTAAATCTGTAACAAAAATGACATGGTACCTTTTCAGATTTTTTAAAACAATGCCTTGGGAAAAAATAAGAGGAAAAATTAAAATAGAATCCTAGGTCACAATCAGCATTTACATAGCTCAACTGTACTAAGTCATTCTGCAAACAGGGAAGACTGAGCAAAGAAAGAAAAAGCAGCAGTTCAGGACAGGTCACTGATTTACAAATTTGTATTATCTCAGATAGAGGCACATAAAAGGTAAGATCAGCCTTGGGACTCCAAACTTTGTTCTCAGTGTCTCATCCATCTAGTCAATACACAGTATAATGAAATCTTCTCATGTAAGTTGGACAGGAGGATACTCAAAATAGTAAGAATAGAACCTTTTTGGGAAAAAGTTCTTTACCAGGAGGGTTATGAGGCACTGGAACAGGCTGCCCAGAGTCATGGTGGAGGCCTCATCCCTGAAGACATTCAAGGCCAGGCTTGATGAGGATCTGAGCAGCCTGATCTAGTGCAAGATGTCCCCACTCACTGCAAGAGTACTGGACTAGATGGCCTGTGAAGGCCCCTTCCAACTCAGCACATTCTATGATTCTACTCCATTATTCAAATACTGCATGTGAAGTCAGGGCTTATTATTGCATTGAATTTCCCATAAAAACATATGCATATTTTTCTATTTCTCCATTGCTTCAGATTCCAGCAAACTTGTAAATGCAGATATAGTTGCCATTTCCTCCTTCCCACAAACTGGGTGAGAAGGAGTCTACTCTGCAGCAGTCTCAGCAGTAGCCTTTTTTAAAGAAACCCAAGATGGTTCCTGCTCCAGGAAGAGGAGTGGACTAGATTCTATGATTCTACAGATGACCTCTCAAGGTCCCTTCTAATCCCTGACATTCTGTGATTCTGTGAATTTTTCAGACTTTATGAGGTTCAGAGATCAAATATGAATAATGGAAGCCATCAATCTCATATGCATGTGGGTGATTAACTATCTTTCCTTCCCAAACCACTACTCTAATCAAGAGTGACTTTGGGTTCACTATGATTTCCTGTCTTCACTAGCCATTCAAAACCACATCTCCCTCTTGTCTGAAACTCTGTAACTTCCTTTCACTTCTTCTCAGAACTTTAATGTTACAGTACATAATACTGTGAATACAGAGAGCTTCTGGCCACAAGTATGACCACATCTTTCTTTCCCTTATGGACTTGGCTTCTGTATTAAAATCCTCTACCTTAATTTTTTTCTATGTAAAGTCTCTTATTATGAAATTAGAAGAAAAAAAAGGCACTTCAGTAATATATTAACCATCTGTTACTTTTTGCAGTTGACATCATTTGTTATTGAGAAAATGTTTTTCCTTTCAAAGAGATAAGCATTCTTGCTGAAGGTAACAAAATAGTAACAAACCAAAAATAATGAGAAAAAAACCCTGAAAAAGGACTAGGGATTATTCTGTAAATACAAGAAAATAAACAGAAAGGATTAACACATACCGAAAGATCTAAGGATTCTAATTTTGATAATTTAGAATAGGATATTTTAGACATTTATGTACATTCATCCAAAAAATCTTTTCAGTGAAAGAGAGCTATGTTACAGCAATCATGTAAAACATACTAAAGAGTCTACCTCATACAAGTAGTTGTCTGTGATGCTTAACTTTGGAAAACAAACAAACAAAAAAGCATCCCATTGAAAAAAAAAGGATGCATCAAATAATATGACAGTGGTACTTTTAGAGTGTCCAGAGGTAGCAAGATCATGAAGGTTTGCTGCAATGAGAAATTTATACTATTTTTTATTTTCTGATGAAGACAGCTTACTCTGTGCACACTACTCCCCAACAGAGTGCTCTTCAAAGTAGCAAACTCAGTACAAGATAGTATACAGTGTGCTATTTAACAAAATAAATCCAAACCAAACTGCCTGCATCAATATTTAAGAGCTGCTTTCACTGCTTTCAAGCACATAGTGTACAGTGTCAGAAGCCCACTTAAGTTAAATTAAATGCTTAATACGTGCCATGAATTTCATCCTACAGTGCAGAAGATCTGGAAAAAGGCTGAAGGTTAATGAAGTTCGCGAGGAGATGGAAGAGTGATTTATTCCTTAAGAAGAAAGCAATAACTAAGATTATGGCCTATACAGCACTTTGAAGATGAAAAGTGTTATTTAAGTATTACTGTTAGAAGATCTGGCAGTGGAATATTTTGTATTTAAAAACCTCCAAAGGAAATCCGGTACCCTCAAGTTTTTATACCTAGCATGTTTTAATTTCCCCAGCATGGAAATCCAGCCCACTTACTGTCTCCAAAGCAGAAGCTACCATTTCCTCTTCATTATGAGACTGAAGTTCTATCACCATCACACCACTGTCAAATATCCGAAGCCTAAAATCAAAAAAAAGAGTGCAAGTAACTAAAACCCAGTGCACAATGCCTATGGTCACATTTCTAATGCATCCACACCTATAACCACATTACAAAAGGAAATAAAAAGAAAAAAGCTCTGTAAAATGAATTTAACATTAAAAGCATCTTCAAAATCTGAAGAGACTGAAAAAAGTAGGGCATATGTTTGGTCTTAGTTAAACAAATTTCCCAGCCTGAAAAAAATGTATTGGAAGTGAAAAGAACAGTCTTTCTAAGCAAAGTGAACCATAGTTTAAAACTCTATTTTAAATTTAGAGCTTATGCTGCTAAATATTGACTGCAGGTAAAATAAGTCAATGAAACAGCATGATCTGATTTGTGAATGCCATATTTCATAAATACATCTGCAAAGCTCTTACCTCAGTGGTAATTTCAGTGACTCCAGCATCTTACAAGCATTTACTAAATCTTCTGGTGACAGCAACTATTAAAACAGTAAAACATCTATGCTGCATTTCAAGGATACAATGTAACACAAAAATAAATAGTTTTAATAACTACAGCTATAAAATACACAAGGCTACACAGTATTGTTAATTTTTTTCCTTTCCAATCTGTTTTCTTTGCTCTTATGCTCATTTTTGTTCCCTTAATTTGTGTTCTCGTTGCCCTGTTACAGAAAGAAATGACATTTTGTAAAAAGAAATAAAATCAAAAAATATTCACTGTTCTTCAGTATTTTCTGCCCTTTCTGTTTTCTTTCCATCTCAGGATGGATTTTCCCTCTTACAAAGCAGCACGCGTTATGACAAGTTAGAGAGGATACATGACAAGTTAGAGAGGATACATAACTGTAACATGGAACAAGGTGAAAGGAAAAAGGTAAAAACCCCAGGGTGAGCAACTGGTAGGGAGCAATCATGTAAGTCTCTTTCTTTAATCGCCCTATCACTGAAATAGATTTTATAAAATATTTAGTAAAACAAATTTCTCACCTCTAATCCTCGTGCACGATTTACAAGACAGTAGACTTCTGTCAATGACATGATTCCTCCTCGCTCCTGTGTTAAGCACAAGACTGGTAAGAGAAACAGCATTAATCTTGTAAACACAGTATCTCAACTCGCATCTGAATGATAAAACAGAGAGGAGCTAAATGACAGACCTTAATGTAAAAAACTACCCAGGCAGTATTATATATTTCTTTTGTGAGAGGTAAGTTGTCACATTTTTCTCTAATAATTTTAAAATGCAAAACAATGATACGAAATCCCAAGACTGAGAGTTACCTTTATTTTGAAACAGAAAATAAATCACAGGGACAGGAAATCTCAATATACTAAATCTATCAATCATTCTTACTTTTAGACTCACTTAGTTTTCCATTCTGATCACAATAGACAGCACGCAGCTTTCACACAAATACTGGGATAAGTACATTTTTCAGTAGAAACGTAGCATTATAAGCTGCAAGATGAAAACTAACATTTTGGTGAAAACTCTGAATTCTGTAACAGCTTCAGAGAATTTAAAATGCATTTCTAATGGGGGTAATCTATGTAATAACTATGCTATATTTGCAAAATACGTAATTTTAAAGCAGTATACAGACTACTCATATTTTCAAAGTCAATTTTGTTTCACTCTTTCTTTTAAAAAGTCATGTGCTGCAGCAAAGGATAAATACAGAGCTTTTCAAAAAGCAGACAGGTAGTACTACTTTCTAAATATAACTGATGTTTCACAAATTAGAAACTGAGATGCCCAGAGAAGGATTCTTACTTCTATTTAAAGTTTCTTGTTCAGAAGATTACACAATTCCACCCATAAATACTGAATATGAAGCAAATGAGTTGCTAAATCTGAGACTTGAAAGACAGGCAGAGTACTACAGGCAGAAGATACTTACTTCAAAATTCAGCAACAGACTGAAACTGCTGGTACAGTTATTTACTTTACCTCCAATGGTGTCTGCAGTATCCCAGCTAGTTGCTTCGCCAGTTGCATGTGGTAATGTGTACCAGATCCGTATGTCTCCCTAGTAACTGGATTAGCTATTCCCATACTCAGTAGATAGGATTTGAACCTAATAGTCTAAGCAAATGAATAAATAAATTACTACATCAGCTAGTGAATGATTCTGGTTTTTAAAAGGTTTTAATTTTACAGCTATAAGACAGCAGTGGTCAGAAATTTACACAAGGGCAGTAAAATCTTCATTTTTAAGAAATGGTCAGAAGAAAAGCTAATACCAAACAAGTAAGTCACCTTTACTTTATGTAGAATTAAAATACAAAAAGACCCAAGTCTTCATTATTAACACTACATCTCTTGATAAATCAGTAGCTTTTGGCTTTGCATGGGAACATTTCAGTTGACTCTAAAAACAAAATTCATTTACCTCATCCTCAGTGATGTCACCTTGTTTTTCTTTAATCTTATTAGCTATTGATTTGGACAACTCCACCATTTCCTTAGCCTGTCAAGAAAGACATGGAGATTAAGTCAACTTTTAGCTCAACAGAGAAAAGCATGCTTAAAACTGAAAAAACAAGTCTGCTTGAACAAGTGACATATGCCATACCTTCTCCATTAGTTTGCTGAGATCCTCAAAAGCCTGAAATGAAAAGCAGGTACTGCAATCAGTACAATTATAGCATTCAGCTCCATGGATACAGTGAGCTGCCTTTGCCCATCTATCAAAACTATCCGTTTTAGTATGTTACAGTGTGGGATATTACATATAATTACTTGATGCATCTGTTTTACATCAGGTATTAAAATCAAAATTATACAATCCAGAACTACAAAGAATGAAAAGAAT
This sequence comes from Turnix velox, assembly GCA_013400935.1. Taxonomy (NCBI): domain Eukaryota; kingdom Metazoa; phylum Chordata; class Aves; order Charadriiformes; family Turnicidae; genus Turnix; species Turnix velox. Next base: position 279,074 of record VZTY01016449.1, on the reverse strand, counting down.
AAACCACACACTTTTCTAGTACGTGAACGTTAGTTCAATATGCTGTATGAACTCCCTGTGATATGTAGGAACAATGTGATACTGAGACACAGAAAAGATTAAATTGTCAGAGATTTTTTATACTCTCGTAAAAGCTGGGGGAAGGTTCCTTGCGAGTGAAGGTAGGTTTTCTTCCAGCAGTTAACCCTCAATCAAGGAAATCTGTTGTTTCTGGCCAACAGCAAACCAGCTATAAAGCTACAGGCATACTCCTCCTGGCAGGATAATTTTACTTTAATCAACAGCAGTTACTAACTTAGTATTAAACATTAATTTCAAACAAGTAAGGACACATGCTACAGCTATGCTAAAGTGAACAAAATGTGCAGCAACCTATCACCATTTTAAGTATCACATAACAATGATGCTACCATAGTAAATATGAAACAATAAAAAAAATAATTAAATAAGTTCCACAATACACATTATCAGATTTAAATAAATTGCATCAAAACTAAACAGAAAGCATCTTCTGAAAACTCTGGTTGTTTGAAACAAAAGCCAAAACACCTGCCAGAGCAAGAAGCAAGGGAAAAAAATACTTGTACAGAGCACTTTTTCTTCTAGTCTAAGAAACTTTTTGTTTCCCAGAAAAAACATGGAATACACTGGACATCACTCATAGGACCACAATTACATGAGGTCTAGAAAACTGGTGAGGTTTCAAATACAACATCACATTAAGGGCTTAAGTGAAGATACCCTAATAAAAGATGAAGCCATATTGAAATTCAGAAGGTTTAGTGATGACAACCAACTAGCATTTAAAATTTCAAAGAAAAACAATGGCAATTTCATGAATGCAATTATATTAAAAAACAATTCTTATTTATCCTATCCTCAGCAACACACAGCCTTCTCACGCTTCTCTCAAGAATATGATGACAGCCACGGGTGCTCAACCTTTTCAAACAACTTTTTTTGAACGACTGGTGTGAGAAAAATTCCTGAACCCCTTCAGCTGAAGCTTGCCTGACAGCAGCACCCAATCCCTCCTGCCAAAAATAAAGAAGGCTGTTCAGTTAGCAATAAGATACATCTTACCTACAGCTTCTAGCCATTGCTTCTATGCAATTCCTGGCTTATTCTGACTAATCTCACTCTAGAAAGATACATTTTAGCAGAATCAGCACAAGAAGATCCAACTGTTCCCATCTACATTTAGGCACCATACTTAGAAGCTTATTGGTCTGAGATTTAACATGCAAAGAAGAGAAAGAGGAGCCTCCAGGCTTTTAATCTCCAGATGATTTTAATCTAAATTCTTCCTAACCATGCCAGTGTTCCTCCACTGACTTTGGCAAGTTTATCCTCTTAACAGTTGGTATCTAAATTAAGTATCCAAAATCAAGTGGGACACAGGTAGGTCCAGGGAGAAAAAAAGAAAATATACCACTGTATAGCAATAATCTACTGCCATCAGAACAAAAATTGCTCTTTGGAGTATTTCTTCTTACTTCGTAATTTGCCATATTTAATAATTTCCAATAGATTTTCCAGCCTCTAGTGCAAATCAAAGTCCTTCTACTGTACTCGTAATATGACATCAACACCAAAGTTTTTTAACAAGGTTTTTCCCAGCTTATTTCTAACCTCCGTAACCTGCATGAAAACATCATTCATTAAACGAACTCTTGATTTAGTGAAATAAACAGTAGAGCTGTGTCTAACTCCTCCTCTGCCTGACTCACAGAGGGCAGGCCTGGAAACAAAGGGGAATGTGCACACACCTAACAGGAACTTCCTCAGATAAACAAAAGGCTAAAGAACTGGATTCTTATCAGTGGTGAACAACAGATGCAGGAAGCCTTTTCCTGGAAGCCAGGGCACCAGTTTTTAAATTAAGTCATTTATAACATTTAAAGCTGGAGGAAGGCAGGATTTTACAAGTCGCGGTTTTCCTCTGTTCACAGATTTCTTTTACTCTCTGACAAAGCCACTAAAGGAAAAAATAACCAGACAATACCTTTTGAACGATACATACACACATGTACCCATGATACCTTTTGAACCACACACACAATTTCATTCATTGTGCTGCTCTTAAACAGAAGGAGAAAAGTTTAATGCTACCAGTGTCCGAAATGCTACCAGCACATTGCAAGCAAAGGTACAATAACTTTCTTATGTATCAGAGCAGTGAATGCCTTTATTTATTGTGGCATGCTGAACCCCATAAAGCTTTGCAGTGAGAATGAATGGGTCTCTAAGATGATCAGGGGTCTGGAACATCTCTCTTATGAAGAAAGTCAGAGGGACTTGGGTGCATCCAGTCCATAAAAAAAGAAGGCTGAGGGAGGAATTTATCAATGATTATAAATACTTAAGGGGTGAGTGTCAGGAGGATGGAGCCATTCTTTTTTCAGCGGTGTCCAGTGACAGGACAAGAGGTAAGGGGCACAAACTTGAATATAGGAAGTTCCATCTAAACATGAGGCAGAACTTGACTACTTTGAAGGTGCTGCCAGAGAGCTGGTGGAGTCTCCATGTCTGGAGACATTCAAAACCCGCCTGGATGTGCTCCTGTGCAATCTGCTGTAGGTGAACCTGCTCTAGCAGAGGGTTGGACTAGATGGTCTCCAGAGGTCACTTCCAACCCCTACCATTCTGTGATTCTGCGAACCTGTAGCATGCAGTTTGTAAGTACTTCTATATTAATCCCTATTACCAAGACAGACCTTGAATACGTATTTATGTTCTGCTTCCTCTGATGAAAAATCATGGAACACATATTTCTAATCGTACCACAATTAATTTCAGGAGTACATAGTTATTTGCAATGAACAGTCTTGAAAAAAACAGTTAGACATTCTTAATCAATTCAGCCCTCTCAATAAAAAAGCAGTCTCAGCTGCCCCTAAAAGAAAGTGTGAATGAATGTAAATGGATCAGACAGGTGGTTGACCTTGAAACTTCAGTAGTTTTTACCTCGGAAATGTTTTTGTCAGTCTCTCTTCTTTTCTCCTCTAATTTCCTTTCAATCCCTACAATTCCTACAGCTCTTATTCTTCCTGCCTGCAAAAGAAAATAATGAAAGGAATCAAAATAGGAAATGCTACGTTTTGTCATCTACCTCACTGTGAAAAACCTTACATTAGAACACAGGAAATGTTCCCTCAAAGAGGTAGTATCACGCATACAATACTTCATATGTTTTCTTGAAAGTATTTTTTCACACAAACGTTAAGAAAATAAATACTAAGAGTAAAACATGTATGATTTTACTGTAGTAGACAGATTATTATTCCCACTAGAGCTGTGGGAATGCCTGAGTGTATCTAAACGTGATTATTTCAAGAAATATGATCTGAAGAAACACAGAAACACAATACTAAGCACAGTCTAACTTACCCTGCTCAGAAGTATCAAAATGGAGCTGACAATGAACCTCTCAGTTGATGCCAAATATATTCTAGAAAGGCAAGTACCTAAGAGGCAGTGAGTGGTGCCAGCCCTCAAATCTCTGACTGCAAAGTGTAGCATCCATGTTAATGATTTGCTATAACTTCTGTATATGAACAAGAAGCAGGGCATTTTCATTAAGTGATTCTTGATGCAGGTACAGCCTTCTTAAGTAGTCCAAATGCGACTATGTTTATAGGTACAGCATTTAAAATGGAAGATGTGATTTAATATTGAACAATCTTCAAATCATCCTGTTTCATTCATATAGTACTATACGTTTAATACATTAATATATTTGACATTTATTTGATGACACCAAGCTGTGTGTAGCAGTTGACATGACAGAGGTATGCCATCCAGAGGTGGGCTTGTGTGAAACTCAGGCCAAGTACAAGGTCCTGCATGTGGTTTGGAGCAATCCCAAGCACAAGCACAGGCTGGGAAGAAAATGGCTGGAGAGCAGCCCTGAGGGGAAGGACCTGGGGGTATAGACTAATGAGAAGCAAAACATGAACTGCAATGTGCACCTACAGGCCAGAAAGCCAACTGTATCCAGGGCAGCATCCTAAGAAGTATAGCCAGAATGCTGATGGAGATGATTGCACTCCTCTACTCCACTCTAGTGGAATAATCTGATCATCTCTGGGGGTCCCAGCAGGAGGACATGGATCTACTGGAGCAGGTGTAGAGGAGAGTCACTAAGCAGACCAGAGACTTAAAACTCCTCTTCTATGAAAACAGGCTGATAGAGTTGGGGTTGTTCAGCCAGGAGAAGAAAAGCACCAGGGAGACCTTATAGCAGCCTTTAAGCACTTACAGAGGGCCTACAGGAAAGACAGGAAGGGGCTCTTATCAGAGTGTGCAGGTACAGAACACAGGATAACAGCTTTTGACTGAAAAACGGCAGATTTAGATTAAATTTTAGGAAGAAATTCTTTAGTTTGACCATTGTGAGACAGTGAAGCAGGTTGCCCAGAGAAGCTGTGGATGTCTTATCCCTTAAAGGTCAAGCTGAATGGGGCTTTGTGCAACCTGGTCCAATGGGAGGCATCCCTGCTCAGGGCAGGGGAGGTTAGAATGGATGATCCGTAAGGTCCCTTTCAACCTAAAAAGTTCCGTAATTCAACATATGTATACAGAGAAACAGCATCTACATGTTAATCAGAGTTTACAACCTAGAAGTACGTAGACAGCTATAGAAAGCAATCTAACAGAATACTGGGATTCTCTGTTAACAACTGCCCATTAAGAATACACATTTAAATCAAAACACATATAAGCTCCAAAGTTACGCAAAAGCTGTACGTTCCAGAGCTAAACAAAAGTATAACATTCTCGCCACAAAAAATAAAGCATGAAAGAAATCACAATAAAGAAAAAAAATTTCAGCTTTATATTTAATAAAATTATTATAAGATTGTGTACATGTGTGTATGTGCCAGAGTTCATTATCACCTATTCAACTCTAAACACACAAAGAAGAGAGGCTACAGTGCTTGATATCAAGTGAAAACTGCAAAGAGGAAAATAATTTATGCATGTGAAGAAATAGACAAAGTAAAGCTGAATTCCTATGTGTGCTCTCTAGCCACTGTGTTGTCTAGAGAGACAGACAGGTACAGGATACGGAGGCAGCAAGAAGGGGAAGCAAGAGATTGGATAGACTCTTCTTAGAAGCTCTGCACATACCTGTGGATCCTTGTTAACTGGAATGGTCTGACCAGTAGGTATGGTCTCCCATCTCCTCTGTGTCATTTCTTCTGATAATCGCCTATAGAACTGCAAACAATAAAGGGTGGTAGATACCCAAAATGGTCCAAAACATGTTAAAGTTAAAAATGTCAAAATTTGCTCAAAGGCATACTTTTTAAATGGAGGAAAGTTGAACAATCCAATTACTATTGATCTGTTAATTTAACAATTTGCAGAAAACCACACAGATCAATTACACTTATTCGTTTATTCCTAGCAACAAAAGACAGCACTACTTAATTTGTTAACAGTAAGTGTACCCTACTGACCAAAATCCAGAAAGAAAATCTGTTCCATTTTTAGGGCAGTTCAGAGTTGACAGAAAAGCATTCTGATGTCATTAAGAAAAGATCTAGTCTAATTTACAGATTAAGTAACCAGTAAACACAGTAGATTTGATTTTCAGACATGAACATTAACATTAAAATGAACAAGGTTACAATAAGGCAGAACACCTATACAATTATAACCAGGCATAAACGTACATTTTCCTAAGCTGAAAGCTGCTCAAAAAAGAATCAGAGTCTCAGTTCAACCAAGGAGATGCATTTTTAAAACATTTATAACTAATTCAAGTTGCCAATCTGATTTTCTGCAGTGAACAGTGATGGCTTTTTTCATTGGTTATAGTCTTCAGTTTCTTCAAATGAGTATCTAGTACTTAGAAATTTCTTTACAGAGTGTAATTTCTATTTTTTTATGATAAGCCTCTTTTAAAAAATACATTACTTTGTTTTAGAATGCTTTGAGACTTGGTGCAGGTAAACAAAATTAAAGATTTATAAAACATAAAATGAAGCAAAGCTATGTGACAATAAGAAGTGTTCAGAAATAAAACTAGACAGATGATAAGAAAGAATTTGCTTGATTCTTTTTCTGTAGAGAGTTATACACAAAGACATTTAACAGATTGCAAAGATTTTCATTTTAGAAAATCCTATGTGCAATTTAAACAATTAAAAAAGAAAGTATAAGATTATGTATGCCTTTTGCCTTTTTTGGAACTCTAATTGCATTATTTAACCAAACGATAGAACCCTGAAGGCCCACAGTGTTTGTCTTAAAAAAGGATGTATTAAAAAAGCTCCACCTCAAAAATAAACACAAAATGGAAAATTATCACTATTGCAGCAAGAGGATGAAAGTGTATCTAAAAATCTCATGTGGTGGACTTGCATGGTATAGAATTTACCTCAATCTGCCCATGTTCTTTGAAAGAAAGTTTGATGTAGGAATATTTGCTGCTTTGGAATGGACCAGGCTCTTTGGTTGAAGACGCGGGATGAAGATGAACTACTATTTTGGCACTAAGAACAAGTTAAGGGAAAAACAGTCAGCTTTGTGTAATATCTAAAAAATTACTTCCACAACTAAAGTTCGCCATTTAATAAAAATCTCTATTAACTTTATCTCACATAAGAGCTGAAGTATGTCAAATAATCCTTACATTTGTGCATCAACATTTAAGTATTTTCACTCAATGCTATAGATCTTGCATAAAAACTACTATAAACTAAAACAGCTAAAACTCACAAATTTAAAAACATATGCACCATCAATTCTTAAGAAATAAACATAAAATATTCTATTTCAAGCACTAATTTATGAAAAAACTTTCAGTTAAGATTAAAACCAATAGTCAAGCAGTCATTTGATTTGGCTTTTGACTTGCTGCCAAAGCAGCCAAAGCTGCCTGCTGCCAAAATACACTATCTCAGTCATGGGAAAACAAAGAAGTCTCAATATTATGTTTAATCTAACCCACTTGCATATGTCACTTGTGAACACAGTATGTGAATTTATCCAAAACCAACATTCAAAGGTAACATGCATGGAAATAACAGCTGAAAATGACACCTACCATCAAAACAAATCTCAAGATAGTGTTAATTTAGGAACATAACACCTGAATGTAACAGCATGGCTGCAAGTCTGCAGTTCCATTTCATTTTACTGATCCTTCTCTATTTACTTGATTTCTCCAGGACTTAGTGAATTACCTGATTTCTTCTAGACACCCCACGCATATTTCCTTCCCCAGCTGACTGTAGGATGCAAGTAGATGTCAACTATGTATATACTTCTCCAGTTAATGTTTTTTCTCTTTTTCTTGTGAAACTCATTTATGCACATACCATGCTGGACTAGTTATTCATGTGTGTGGAAACACTTGAATTTCTTTTAAGAATCACTAGTATTTCTATGCTCAAAACTAAACATGTGGATATTCAACATTTTATAACAGGAGCTTTGGGAAGATTTTCTATCCAAAACCAGCTCTGTGGCACAAAAGACTAAAATTAACTAGCAAATTTAGACTCAGCAAAACTTACAACTAAGCAAATGAAAATAGCAAGCTAGAACAAACACTTGTTTAGTGATTACAAGACAGTCACTTTGCAAATCAAATGCTGCTCTGTCATGACTTTCAAACATCTGGTCTCAAATGAGAAAAGCAGGTCCTTGTGGCTGTTAGTCTGGAAACCTGGCATTGCAAATGGAACTCTCCATGAAATAATACATAATTTTGGGTACCTCACATAATGTGAACGTGCAAAGTATCCATCTGAAAAAGACAATGTCTCCCACCTTACCTTTTTCCTATCCCTGCTGCTTGTTCTTCAATAAAAACAATCTGAGACAGAGGTAGAGCAATGCAACACTCCTGGAATAATCAACAAAAATGCTAGTGAAATTAAAGCCATATCATGAATATTAGTTTCCTAAAATCAAGTGTTCTATTTCCCTATTTCACAAATGTTACGGATGCTGCTGTATGAAATACAATGGTAACAAGAGAAACAATCTACTAAAGAGAAATACAGAAAACTTAGACTTGAAACTGCAGTCTAGGTAATAAAAAAAAAAATTAAATGTCAATACATTGACTTTAAGATACCCTGGGTTTGATTAATAAAAGGATTTAAGAATTTAATGAATCTTCAGTATCTAGATAAAAAATTAAACACTAAAATTTCCATACTATTGTAGCTTAGCCTTGTGCAGATACACAACATTCACAAGGTCTTGAATTTTGTGCATTTATGTTACTTTAGGAGTTAAAATGTTATCCAAAAGCACCAGTCTCTTAAGTGCTGAACATGTTAAAAAAAACTACACTGTCCCTTGGGGGATGAAACACCTAAAAGAAATTTCTCCGTCTATCCCACACCCACAGACTTACTCTAACAGTTGAACATCTCTGCGCTTCTCTCTAGAGGACTGTGCTTTAAACAAAACAAAGCAAGAAATAAAACTGTATCCATCTGTGGGAGACTAACCTACCCAGGCTAAATTTCTATAGGCATTTCAGACGGAAACTGCTCAAGGGAGCAACTCACAGCACCTAAATAGGTGCCTGGTCTTCTTTTGTTGAGTGGCCTTTGGTGAACATCCTCTTCCAACAGTCACACAGAATACAGGAAACATGGGTTACAGTCCCTCATCAAACCTTTCTCTTCCACCTGTCACGTGGATGTGCCCAACAGTTACAGTGAGCAATGTTACAGGGTCCTATCAATCTCTACCAGAAAAATAGTTCCTCTCTGCATTAAATGATTAAATACTCTCTGTATCAGAGGCCTGGGAAGTACCTCTACAGGAACTCAAACTAATGAGTAGATTTCTCATTGTGAAAAAACATGGGTTGTACTTCCTGTTCTAAAAATTCTTAATACAAGCTATTTGGAGACTTCTGTGGTCCCATATTTTACAGTTGATGCATGGAACTGTTACTGTTTGTAAAACACCAATATAACTTTTAAAATACAGGCAAAACAATCCTCCTGCTCAAGTCTTTGAAAATTACAAAAAAGTCCAATGTGCTATGTACTATGTACACTATCAAAATGACTGACTTATTTCATTCACAGCTAAAAAGTTATGAAGTTGTTGTAAGCCCAAAGCCTCCAAATCAGACCTTTCTGGTCAGAGAAGCAAGTGGAAGTGATACAGAAAGGGACAGGCATTTAAAAAGCTGCAGGTATATGAAATCAAAGTTTATTTGGATATTTTTTCCAATGCCACTAATTCACATTTTATGATTTGAAATGCTGTACAAATCTAGCTATGTAGAAAACTCTTAAAGAATTACATATTTTTTGCTTTGGAAATAACTGTATTTTCTGTAGCACTCAACAGAGACGGTATGTAACAAGAGCAGCTATAAAACACAGATGTCATTTTTTCTAAAAAAGTTTGCTATGTTAACCTAACAAGTGCCTAATTTATTACAAAAGCCTTCTGATACTATACAAGGGAGCTGTATACAGCTCTACTTGATCTAAGTTAGCTAAGGTTTCCCAGAATGAGCTTGGCCAATCATGAAAATAAAAGGACACTGTAATCCTCATGCTTCCATCCTCAAGCTTGAGGAAGAACCAGCTTCATTTACCACACTAACAATGTTATTCATGTACCACAGATACAAAATAAAAAGACAAATCTGGCTCCAGTGACAAAACTGTTCTCTATTACATGACAACTGAAATTTCTGCTTATCTCCCGGCCATGTTTCTGCCTCTTCTTTTAATTGAGCCTGGAGCTTGTCAGAATCTTCTCTGAGTTAAATGAAATTGTTAAAAGAAAACAACTTTTTTATTGTCCAAATTCCTTCTCTGCTGATTTAGTAAATTCGGTGATCTTGGAAGAGTGTAACTATATGGTCTAGGAGCAAGGGAGACAAACATCATCCATTTGTTGAGCAGAGAATGAAGATTGGAGATACGGACTTGCTGAAGCCATAATGTGCAATGTTACTCCAAGCAAGTGAAAAGCCTGATAATATTAGAATCGGGGCATAATGAAGTACATGCCCACCTCTCGAGAAAAGATGCTGATGAAGAAATTGTGATTTACAGAGTTTATTTGACATACTTTTCTTTCCACTGTGAATGTGTGAATGAAAAAATGGAGTGTACTTACAAACAAAACACATATATAGAGCAAAGAAAAAAATGTCCTCACTGTGTAGTCTTTTAATTGCAAGCTACAGGTTGTTTATGGAATTTATAACATAAATTTATGACACAAAAAAGACAAAAGTGGGACTTACATGATTCTTCTGATCTCTCCAGATTAATCTGTGTGTGCTGAGCAGTAGTACTCCACTATCAAATTTGACCTAAACAAAAAGAGTTAAAAAGATCAACTGCCAATTTAACCAGCAACTTACAATAAATACTCATCTTGGAAATATTACACAATACCACAATCAGATTAAACAAGTCACTATTTTGATAGCACTCTTTTTTTTTCCCCCTGAAAACAAAATAAATTCAGCACTATAGAGAAATTTAGTATAAAAGGATTAGATGGATATACACAAACTTCCTTTTTTAACTGTATAAACTTTCCCCCAGGAAATCCAGAAGGATCCTCCCTCCATATGCTGTGCAAGATACAAAAACATTCCTAACTGTCAAATTTTAAACAGCACTGTTGTCTTTGGAACACTATTTGCTGACAAAGGGACAGAAAGCAAAGTAACCTAGCAAGGTGCTATGCACAGTCCAAAATCTTCAGGCCGATCGCACGAGAGCACTACTTCTGTCCACTTTATTGTTGAAAATTTGTTTATCAGACAGCATTTGGAAAAATCTGTGCTAGCAAATTGCTTCCTACTTGTAAAACTGGAGACGTGAGAGGAAAAATGAGGTAAGATCTCAAGTTACTTCAGGCATAACACAAAACAGTAACTGAGTGTGCTCAAATGAATGAGAGCAAAAGAAAACCCTTTATGGCCAGACCTGAAGAGCATTTTATGGCTACCAGGATGAGAAGCATGAACTGTATGGCATGGCCTGTACACCACATCCGAGTCAGAGGACAGCTTGCTGTGGGGAGCAGAATGGGTGCAAGCTTATCCCGACAGAGCAAGACAGTGACAGCCCAAGCACTGGACATCGAGTTTTGTGGGAGCTGACACCAGCTACAACATCCGCTGTGGGGACGCCAACTCCGTGGGACACACACTGTTCAAGGCCTTTCTCGGTCCTATGAAGTCTGGATCATCTCCCCAAGGGTCTTTCTCACAGAGCCCAACCCAGCCAGGCCTTGAAGTACAATCTCCGCACCTCTGACCTATGCCCCGCCAGCAGCACAGGCCCCTTCGCACTCCTCCTCTCGCCTTCTAAGCCCGATACCACCGACAGCCACCTCTCCTCCCGCCCATCTCGTCTGAGGCCCACGGCCGTGCCCACTTCTCCCTCGCCGCTGCCTCCGTCCCGACGCCAGGCCTCACACAAGGCCACGGCCGTCACCTTCTCCTCCCCGTCGCTGAGCCGCACGCCGCGCTGCTGGACCACCAGCGTCTCCCCCAGCTCCAGCAACCCGCTGGTCCAGGCGAACCGGTCCATGGCGCAGACCCTTCCCCTGCTCCCTCCCTGCCGCCGGCAGACCAGGCCGCAGCCGCCACTCCCCGCCCGCAGCCGCCGGGTTGAGCCGGCCCCATCCCTTCTCGCACCGCGCCCCCTACCGGCATCCTGAGGAGTAGCCGCCAACTTGCTGCCACCTCCCTCCCCGCCGCTCACCCCGCCCACTAGCCGGTACCGCCCTCCCGCTCGCCATTGGCCAGTTCAAGCCCCGCGGCGGGTGATTCAAACGGTCCTCGCTACATCTTTATCGCACAAGTAGCCATGGCATCTCGTTGTACTCCCCAGCTCCCGGCCAGCCGCAGGTCCGAGCCGGCGTACCGAGGTAAGGTAGCTTCGAGGTGTACGCTCCTGAGGGACTGAACCGTCCTCCGCTCCCAGCTGCCTGTCTGGTTGAGGCTGCGGCAGGTGATGGAGGAGCCGGTCGCTCTCCTCGGTAGCAAGAGGGGGAGGTATTGTCTCAGATCGGCCAGGTGGGCCATCGTCCGTCATGGTGGTCTTAAGAGTTCCCGACTGGTGCGAGTGGGTCGATGAGGCTTCGTGATCGCCAGGCAGGGCTGGGGCTCGTTCCTTCCCACAACCTTCCCTCCCCGGTAGGGCCGGTATTCGCCCTCCCCAGGCTTCTGGAGCTAGAGCCTTTCCCCACAGTAAAAAATACGCATTAACTCAAGCGCATCTTACTGAAAAAAGCTCCAATCCAGAACTGCGGTTTTTCTAGGTATTTCTCTCTGACCGGCTTGGCTTCTGCATGTTAAAACAAACCGAATGGCTTTGCCGGGGCTTTGCCGCTTGGGGTGGGAGGGAGCCGAGTTCCTGAAGCAGAGATTGCCGGGAGGCTAGAGGATGCTCCCTGGGCTGCTGTGCAGTATCCCTTGGCAGGTGAGCCTCTGAAACTGGTGATGTTGCCCCTCTGGCTCCATTCAGCCAGAGCTTGGACAGCTGTGCTAAAAAAGCACAAGATCCTAAGTTAAACACAGCGCTGCCGCAAGCCTAAGCCTCAACCCACTCTACTGGCTGTGTTCCAGCCTTTGCTGTGTCAGAGCATCAGAAAGAACTTGCCTTTTTCACCTCTCCTGTGCTAAGAGAAGGTTCTGAGGGTAACTACCCCATTCTGTGGGATGACAACTTTTTACCATGCAGTCAAGAACCTACGTCTTCTCAGGATTAACATTCAGATCTTCAAAGACTATAGTATTTTAGTGACTTCTGCTATCTGAACTTCAGTAATACAGCAGTATCTCAGTGTTGAGAGAGCATGTTGATAGAGCTTGCAGAGATTTCTGAAGTCGGAATTGAGCAATGGGTAAAACAAAATATGAAAGACAAAGAGCAGGTCCAAACAGATTCAGAAGGGGACTCATGCCTGCCTAGGAAGAGAAGTTGGATATATAAGGAAGCTGGATTCATTGAAGATTTCTGGTTGCTGAATGAAGAAAGTGTTGTGAGCCAAAGATAATGCCTTAACTCCTTGCTGTCACATCCAACTGCACATGAAATAGTTGTGAGACTCGGAGTCTTGACTGACTGTGTGAGCAAGCTTGAGCTTGCTTTTGGGGCAGGACTACCTTAACTCATCTCCCTCCAGCAAACCAGCAAACCCTGTGTGATTCAGGAAAGGTCTCTGAAAAAAACCTGAGTCCTATGAAGGATGTAAATCTCTGGGGTGTGGTCAACCAGAAATAACATGTTAGATAATATCCTGTTCTAGAGTGATTTTCTGTATTAAGGCTGTGACGGCTCAAGACCTTTTCAAGATCATTTTGTACTGTTACTAGCACTTCTGTTAGTCTAACATTTGTGCAGATGCCCATCTAACAATGGAAGAGAAGTAAATGATTTAAAGAGATGGTCAATTGGGTTCACGTGTGTGGACTTTTCATGTGTGCTATACTTGCTAACTGCTGTCACAAGTCAGAAGCTAGTGACTGTTGAACCAACAATAAGTATACACTACTAAGAAATACTAGGCAGGTATCCAGAAAATAAAACTTGCTTTTTTATTTCATCTGATCACAAGGTCCTGTTTCTTTTAGCTGAATGCAGCAAAATAGCCTTCTTGTATAGCTGTGAAATTACATTCAACTGCCCCTTGAAAAAAGCCTTTCTCAAGAAATGAATGTGCAAGTCAAAGACTTTCTTAATCCACAGTATCTGTGTTTTGTAACACCTTGATGCTTTTTTAATTGCATTTCCTTTTTCTGAAGAGACAAAGTTTGCCTAGTATTGCTATTTTAGCTGAAAATGTATTAATTCTGTGATTTTTAAATTTTTTTTAATCCACTAGAACAAAGGCGACAAAAAGTTGAAGAATATCTATCAAGAAAAAAGACCTTTTCTGGTGTGCCCATTCAAGAAAAAGAGGCACCAATCAGGTACTATTTCTGCTTTGGCTTACATTCCTTTAGAAAGGTCCATGGTTGGGTTAGATGTCACTTAGCATTTGCTTCTATAACCTTCCTCCTGCAAATAAATTTTTCCACTCTTTCTACTTGGGCTATGTTGCTTGTGTTCACAATCCACTTGATCTAGCTTCATGGTAATTTTATAGATATTAATTCACTATTTTCTATTAAAAGCAAATATATTCTGATAAAACCCAGCCAGCTGGTAGCCATAATGGAAGCAAAAAGTAGGCACCTATTGCCAGTTAATAACGCTTCTTTATTGACTTGTATTAAAATCTTCCTGCTGTTGTCTAAAGTCTAGACAATCTAGTATTTGACCTTCCAATAAGATGTGGAAGTTTCTCCTTCAGGGAAGACTGTAGTATGAAGGAGCACAGAGGGCTTCAGCTCTTAACATTAGTTCATGATACAGCTTTGCCACTTATTTTAATATTACATGATAAATTTCTATCTGAATTTGTTCCCATCTAAATGAGAAGTCTTGCTTACCATTTCGTATACTCGAGATGGCATGGTCATGATGTAGCCTGTGTCCAGAGGCACAGAACTATTTGGTAGTACAAGTTTTATTGAACAATGACCATTGAGCATAAAAAATGCATAAATTACAAGGATAAATATAATCTGTCAAAGCCTTGTCTCTGTGTAGTAGAAAAAAGCAAGTGTTTTCATGTTGTGTTGGAATGTCATCCCTAACTACTAGGTAACCTTGTTCAGACTCGCCTCAAATGGCCTGGCCTCTGATGATTGCAGTATAGATATATAGAATCATTCAATGTGTTGAGTTGAAAGTGAGCTTCAAAGGTCATCTAGTTCGACTCCCCTACAGTGAGCAGGGACATCCTGCTCTGGATCAGGTTGCTCGGAGCCTCATCAAACCTAGACTTAAATTAATATCTCCAGGGATGGGGCCTCCAATGGCAACCTATTCCATTGCCTCTTTAACCTCATGGTGAAGAACTTCTTCCTAATGTCTCACCTGAACCTGCCCTGCTCTTTTCTACCCTTTTTGAAAATGGATGTTATGTTCCCTGCCTTCCAGTCACTCTTTTGACTGCCATGACTTTTCAGATATGGCGAGTGGTTTGGTAATTGCATCAACCAATTCCATCAGGACTCTGTGAGGCATCTTATCTAGTCCATGTGCATATTTGGGTTTCTCAGGTGGTCCTGATGGTTATCTTTCCTTAAAGCAGAAGGGACTTTGTCCCTTGGTCTCTGTCTTGTAGTCCGTCAGCTTGGGAGGTGTGAAGAGAGACCTTGCCAGGGAAGGTTAAGACAAAAAGTTGTTGAGCCTTCTTGTCTGGATAGCTGGGCTTCAGCTCCTTGTGCTGCTCCCTCTTTCCCCTCAGCTGCAGCATTTAGATTGTTGACCTTCAGCTGCAGAAGCATCAGGTCAGATAGGCTGGTGCTCATCCTTAGACATGATACTTGAAGTAAATAGGGTCTATTCTCTTTTTCTTCTTTTCTGTTAGCCATCTATTTATGTTGCAATAAGTCTAAAACTACCTTCCTTTGTTATGTTGCAAGGATGTTTTATGACTTTCATTTAAAAAAATTCTTTTAAACAGTAGCAGAACTAGGAGAGCAACTACCAATACAACACAAGACAAAATACAGCTCTCAGCATCTCCAAAGCCAGAAATGGTAAGTTTTTTATTGGTATTAAAATACTGAAGTCATTGTTTTTGTGGATACAATATTCTATTTACTCAAACTGTATTAAATTCTGCACTTCTACATGAGAAGTTTGCAAGTGCAGTATGTTAGAACTTTATTCAATGACTACTTATTATGTGCTTGTTAGAGAACCATTACATTATTCTAAGTAATGGATCATATTGATATTCAGTTTGTACCTGACTTATTGAAGAGGATACCATTATTGCTGAAATAACAAATTAACACCTTTTTTTATAATCTTGAAACTTATTTGGGCAGTACTTTCAATCTTTAGGAAAGTTATTCAGAATCTGAGCAAAGTCTTCTGTCAGAGTAGAGAATTCTTCTATTGTGGTCTGTTACTTGGGTGCGGTGGGAGTGGAAATTCAAGTAATAATACTGACCATTGAATGTATGTGGCTTTTCAGTTGTGATGCTGGTAAATCATTGTAATCAGAAATAGATGCCAATACCCAATCAGAGTTCAAGGGAATGTTTCCCATATGTAATTTTCTGTTGTGTTTCCATTTAGATGCATGTGATTGTGCTGCTTACAAATAGCAAGATAGAGGTTCTTGTCCAGACCTCTTGAGGGTAAAAAAACTAGATACAAAAGCTAGGTTCATGTTAGATGGTTTTGAGTTTGAGTTTTGAAATATTTGAGAGACCTGGGGTTATTTCAGTAGGGAAAGCAAAAACCTTAATACTTCCAAGCTAAGTGTTGAGGGGGAAAATGCCAAAAGTGAGAACAAATTTGTTTCTTTAAGGAATTTCCTGAAAGGAGATAGTTTGGCCTGTTTTAATGTTTTGTTTGTGATTTTTTTGTTTGTTTGTTGGGTGTTTTCTTTTTTGATGGGTTGTTGTTTTTTTTTTTAAAGTTAAGCTGAGTAGTTTCCTGAAGTAACAGCCCGTCTACTCAAGCTCTGTTTATTGTCTCAATCAAATATGAGCCTGACTGACAGAGCAGGAAAAGAGATGTGCTTTCTTACCATTCAAGGGCATATTCCTTAGAAGAGTATCAGCTTATGCAGTCTTCCATGTCATTCACACTTTTTTCCCTGCCTTCAGATCTTTCCCTCTTACTGAAGTTTCCACTTGGGTAATGCAGAATTAGTTGCTGTAGAACAGCATCTTTGGAGGACAAGACTAGGTTCTACTTCTCAGGGCCTTTTGGATTCAACATGGCCTCAACAAGAGTAGTTAACAAATATTCTCCACAGTACCTACACACTACTGTGTAGAAACTTACTGTTAACTTTAGGCCTGTAAATGAGTGAAACAAATTGCGTGGAAACACACAATGTGCAGCACTGATATACTTCTAACATCACCATGAATGTACTTTTGATTTCAGGAAAATAAAGAGAATGCTAATAAAATGTGGGACCAATCTGGTGGAACATCAGAAAATAATGTTTTCGACTCTTCCGCAATCACACTGACAAATTCTGTATCAGGCACAAACAATCCTGAAGATCATGCTTGCAAGGATGAAGCTGCCAAACTAAAATCTCAACAGCTGTCACTCAGCAAGTGTTTTTTGCAAATAAAAATGATAAAAGAAAAGCAACTGATTGCAGAAAAAGAAAATTCAAGTGTCTGCCTACCAAAGAAACCAGTGCTTGGTACTTATCGTGGCAAAGTTATTCAATCGAAGATAAACTCCTTCAGAAAAGCACCACAAAATGATGGGGAAAAGAGTTCTTTCCCAGAGAAGAAGCTGCCTCCTCCTGCTGCCAAACCACCAGCAAGGTCTATGTCCATGAGCAGATGTAGTATAAATCTGAAAAACAAAGGCACAAACAACCCTAATTCTGTAAAACCAAGTGGTGTCCTCCCACTCCAGAGCAAACCATCTGATCAACCTCCTGTTAACTCACACACCACCCGGAAGAAATGGCAACCAGCACCTCCCGTAGTGCTGAAGAAAATAACAGTCCAGAAAACGATGGGTGGAAGGGGGCCACAGCCACCAAAAGCTACCTCTAACTATTCTGACCGCAGAATGCTAGGAGGCAAGAAATGTGCAGATTCTCGTGAAGATGCAAGATCCAAAGCTCCAGCAAAACCAGCTTCTTTTGTTCCTGGTACAAAGTTGGGACAGGAGTTTAATGGCAACAGAAAATCTATTCTGCCGAAAGCATCAGCATTAGAGAGAAGGTAACTAAATTAATCGCTACTGCAGCTTGATCTTGGGAGGTATTTAGACCTTCTTTCCAAGGATACTGTTTGGTCTATTTCTTGACATAGATGCACTGTAAAATACTTGAACTGAGTACCTAAGGGTAGCAGATTAAAAGTGCAACATTGATACTGAAAAATCCCTGCTGGTGGGCAGGGAGGGCCAGGACCATATGAGTCTGTGGGACCACTGCTCACCGGCACCCCTTAGCAACTACCAGACCAACTTGGCACTGGAGCTGAAGGCAGCAGCTGAGAACCTGCTCCTCAGGCTTACCACTTGTCCTGTTCAGCTTTAAATTCAAAATTCTATTGCTCAAACCCTTTCTTTTTAGGCTAAGTGTTGTGCCAGCCTTAACTATGACAATCTCATACGTGAATTGTACATGCATATTGCTGCTTTAAAACTACAAAGTGATACAGGATGTATATACAAGTGAGTGTGTTTATGGATTGAAGGAGAGCACTCGTCAATGACATTTTTCAGTTTGGTGAATGCAGCTTAAATGGCAGGATGAAGATTCATAATATGAAAGTTTAGAGTTTTTGGTAGAGTTCCTTGTATAAAGTCGTGTTTACTAAAAATGGGATCATGGAGGATGGTGCTGAAATGAAATACATATGAAGACTGAATTTTACTTAATTTGATACAAGCTGTGATAGCATTGCTCTGGGCTGCTCTTGGTGCTTTGTGTCTTTTAAGACAGATAGTTTCTAGTTTTCTGACTTGAAGTGGGACTAGGGAAGTGAGGGGGCACAGATAAATAAATCAGCAACACTTTAACCCTCCCTTGAAAAAAGGATCTGTAGTCCATGTCTCTTGTTGCTGCTGGAAGGCGAGAGATTAAGAAGGTCCGACCTAAATTATACCTAAACCAGATGGGAATATGAGTGGTTCTGAAATTTCCATGCAGGTCAAAATAGCAGCTGTATTTCTTTTAGTCCTCCTTTTCAATTCTATCTGGAATATATAAGTATTGGTATGACTTTTCTTGGTATCAGTCAATGTCAAAAATCATGAGATGTCTATTACTTCAGTTAATGATATTCTTAAATGCAGGGCTCGCCTGGAGGAATGGAGAGCATCTAGAGGAAAAGTGATGAGGAGACCTCCTACGTATACACTTCTGGGATCCGAGTCTAGAAGCAATTCATCAGAGGATATATTAGGTAGTGAAAAGGTCAACAAGACTCTTGCGGAATGTCTACAGTTAACAGAACAGGTATTCAGTCCCTTCACTACCAAGTTTTGATAATACAGATCCCTGCAACATGCAACTCCTACAGGCGTGCTGGGCCTGTTAATCAGATGCAGGGCACTAAGTGCTCCTCAGGTTAAGCAATATTGTAGCTATTTGCTGACAAGTGAAGAAATTAATTTTAACTTAAGCTTCACTAATTTTATGAAATATCTGATAACACTGGCAGTAATGTTAACATGGTAAAGTAGAAAAGCTACAATGTAGTAATGGATTGTGTTGGGTTGGAAGGTACCTTCAAAAGTCCAACATCCCTGTAGTAAGCAGGAACATCTTGCACTAGATCAGGTTGCTCAGAGCCTCATCAAGCCTGGCCTTGAACATCTCCTGGGACAGGGCCTTTACCACCTCTCTGGACAGCCTGTTCCAGTGCCTCACCACCCTCAAGGTGGAGAACTTCTAATGTCTAATTTAAACCTGCCCTGCTCTAGTTTAAAACTATTGCCCCTTTTCTAATCCTGCGAATAGTCCCCTCCCCAGCTTGTAGGCCCCCATCAAGTACTGGTAGGTCACTGTAAGGTTTCTCTTCTGAAGCCTTCTCCAGGCTGAACAACCCCAACTCTGTCTGTCTTTCAGGGAGAGGCACTCCAGCCCCTTGATCATCCTCATGACCCTCTCCAACAGGTCCATGTCCTTGTGTTGCAGGCTCCAGAGATGGATGCAGTACTCTGCAAAGGCCTTGCAGAAGTCCAGATAGACAATATCCATTGGTCTTACCATGCCTACTGATGTAGTTACCCCACTGTAGAAAGCCACTAGGTTGGTCAGGCATGACTTGCCCTTGGTGAAGTTGTGCTGGCTGTCTCAAATCACCTCCCGGTCCTCCATGGGCCATAGCACAGCTTCTAGGAGAATTTGATCCATGATCTTGCCAGGCAGAGAGGTGAGGCTGACAGGTCAGTAGTTCCTGGCATCCTCATTTCACAGTATATTGGGGATTTAAAGGAACCTCAAGAGATCGTATTGTCCAATCCCTCTGTCAGAGCAGGAACACCCAGACCAGGTCACACATTTC
This sequence comes from Turnix velox, assembly GCA_013400935.1. Classification (NCBI taxonomy): domain Eukaryota; kingdom Metazoa; phylum Chordata; class Aves; order Charadriiformes; family Turnicidae; genus Turnix; species Turnix velox. The sequence goes on along the minus strand of VZTY01016449.1, from coordinate 258,985 downwards.
TACCATTTTTGAAAATGGTGCTTTCTTTGAGTCACAAGCTCCCAGATGTCTCTTTTTGCCATGATACCCTTCCCCAGTGCAGACTTGTCTCCACTGGTGCTGGTCCTCCTCAGTGAGTAAATAATCTAAAACAAGTTTGCACTTGCAGAAACTTGCTCAGACTTATGGAAAAACTTCTTTAAGTAGTTCTGAAGACACACGCAGTCTGTCCCTTCTACTTACAGTACTGTATATATAATTCTCATTTGAAAGAATGAGTGAATGACAATTCTGCCGATGTTCACAGTTTAATACTGTAAATACCTGCCATCTTCAATTTCAAAGAAAGGAAAAAACCAAACCCTAGTTTTCTAGTTCTAAATCAGTTAAAATATAATACCCCAATGCTCTCTGCATTTCAATCTCTGCTCTTGTGCTAACTCTAGGGATGTCAAAGGGATGAAATACGTGCCATGTTGGAAGATCTGACACTGAGTGTTCCTGGGGCTATAAAACTTGCAAAATACTGGATCTGCTGTATGCGGCTCGAACAGAGGGGCCCCCTTGAAAAGATCATTGCTGTCTATGAGGAGGCTATTTTGGCAGGAGCAATGGTGAGCAATTTGTCTTGAAGTCTGAGATTAACAGATATGGAGACTTGAAGTCATGATACATAATATATAACTACTTCTGATATTAATATTTTTAAAGTAGGAGAGCCATGTGACCTACTTCAATGTAAAAAAAAACCCAAAAAATTAATTGTTTCCTTTGTCACCACAGCAGATACTTCATACTTTCAAGAACAAAATACCATGTGACGCTCTGCCTTGAAGAAATTAAGGACTGATACTTATGTCACAAGAAACCCAAAACAGAATTTAAATTTACAGTTATTGATGGACTAAAGTCCTGTGCTTTGATTGCCTGAAAACTTGCTGGTATTACATACAGCATTAGTGCACCAAATACAGAAGCTAATGTTCTGTCTTATGTCTGAATAGCACTAAGTAAGGGGCTTGTAACACAAGCATCATGGGGTTTGTACAATATTGCCTGTAACTGTTATACCAGAAGCTGAAGTCCTGATCAGTTTTGGAGTTGTTCTAAAAGAGTAACTTTTTTTTTTTTTTTCAGCCTAAAGGTGAATTACGACAAACACTAATAGATACTATGAGAAACACTGAAAGACTTCTGAAGTCTGAGGATGGTAAGTCGGAGTAATCTAGTGAAGTGTCTGGCTTTACAGACAATGCTAACTGTTTAAATAATTTGTACCTGTGTTAAGATCTATTTCATGGAAACTTCTCTGATCATTTTGTTCTAAATTGTCTTTGAAAATAACTTTGACTAAACTCATACTTTTCAATTGTCACCATGCAAAAATGAGTAGTGAAGATGCTTTAATATTAAAATTTTCTACTTAAACACTACCTAAGTAATGTTGTCCAGCTATTGTAGCATAAAAAACAAAGAGTAAATAAAAACATTCTTGTCTGCTAAGAATCGCTGCCTCTGATGCAAACTCCTTCACTAGCAGTTCTCAATGTCAATTAAACATGGTAAATATTCCAATTTTGGAAGCAAAGTGTATGCATTTCTGTTTGATATAATCTGAGAAGTATTTGGCCACAGAAATTCACTGAAATGCTGAAATTCAGAGCTGCTATACTTGAGAAGAGAGAGAATGAATTCTAAGGATGTAGTTATCTGAGTTTCCAGGTTTGTGTTCTTGAAGTTACTAAGGTTATTAATTATTGCTGTGTCTAAGACTCAATACATACTTGACCTTCATTCTCATGTAAAGCTAAGATTTCATACTCTAAAACATTCTCTATAGTTGTAAATAATCATAGCTTTATTTTCTTCAATATTTTAGCTGTAGGGGCAACTGTGGCAGAAACTCATGTAAGTGAGGTAGTTGAGGTCAACAAGGAACCAAATTCATTTGTAGACCAGGTTCAGGAGACTTTCAAGGATCTTTGCTCCGATGTTGACCAAACGGCAGAAAGTGATGACAAGAAGGTGGAAACTAGCAGTGAAGTGATCAAAAAAGAAGAAATGGATTTAGACTTGAAACCAAGGGAGGAGATCTTGCCAAAAAAGTCTAAAAAGCACAAGAATAAAGAACATACAAAAAAGAAAGGAAAGCGTGAAAGAGAAGAGCAAACTGAGGATGAGGTAAAAGATACAGCCCAAGCAGTTAATTCCCCTGAGAAGGAGAGTGACACATCTTTGAGATGCAATCCATCTACCACACCATACATGGACAGGTAAGATTACTTCAGGTAAGGTAACTGACAACCTTCCAGCGTTTGGGGCAACAAGATGTTTGTGTTCTATTGAAACAGGAAGGCACTGCATTTGTGAACACCTAGTTAAAAGCTCCCAAGAGTTTGGTCCTTGAGACCTTCCTTCAGATGAAAGTCTGAAATTTCTCTACTTAGTCATAGCTTCTTGTTTTTTGATGCCTCACTACAGAGTACTAAAACCTCTTTGTAGCAGAGCCATAAATTCCAGGTTTAGGATCACCTCCCACAAACTATTTGGGAGTAGGTGTCTCCAGTCCTCCCCTTTTCAAATGTACATGTGGTTATTTGTCATACAAAAACAAAGGTAACAAACTAAGGAAATCTGTGCTCAGCTTTGGCAATTGATGACATCTGTCTGATAAACCTGGTAGTTAGCAATCTTTCTTTGGAACAACTTACAAGGAGGCTCTCCAAATTAAAGCATTTTGCCCCAGAGTAAGTTGTACATCTAGTTTTACCAATATGAATGGGAAAGGGTCTGTTTCCCTTCAGTTATGGGAATGGTAAAGATCTGAATAGGAATAATCATTTATGGTGTCAGGTTGATGGTACAGAGGTAATTTGTATGGTGTTGTTCCTTTGTTTAATGACTTTTTTTTTTTAAGAGTGAAGATGCAGCATGAGGTAAATGACTCCAGTGGTAAACACCTGAATATTGTAACCCCTTTGCGATATTCTCAGCGCATTCGGGAGAAGATGTGCAAGCTGTCAGATCAGTGTCCTTCATTTGAACAGCTGGGAGAGCTGGAATCTGAAGTCACTGCCTTTACCCACGAAGAGAGCGATGTGCTTAAAGAAACAAGTGCTGAAGCAGAACAGTAAACGGCGGTAGCATTAATGCTACAAGGGGGTTAAAGATTGGATCCTCTTTAAGAAGGGTTGAGGGAGGGGGTTATCTGTTTTAGCAGTTCTGAGGGAGGAGCTATCTGAAACTTTTGTGGAGGAAATTTGACTGCCTGAGTCACTAAACAATTTTCTGCCTTGTTAAAATTGTATTAAGCCTGCTCTGGTTTAGTACTTATAAACATTGGTGTTTTAATTTTAAATATGATCCATTAAATATTGAATTAAGGACTGGGTTTAATGCTTCACATAAGTTTGACTGTAGTATGTTGCTGCAATTCCTATGTATTCTTTAGTTTAAACTTTTTTAGTTTAAGGATCAGAAATAACGTTGGCATTTCAATAGGGCAATGTCTACTACAAAAGCATTGAGCTTTGAAAACAAAATGAGCTTAGTAAAGTGTAACACTAAGTTTTAACTGTTATATCCATTTCATTTCAACAAAACTCAGTTTATTCATTACAAAGTAATCTTAGAATGAAGTTTGACACCAACTAGAATGTGTCTATTCTAATGTTGTTTTGCATTACTCTGTGATATTTGCATACTCTGTGATATTATTAAACTAATCAACTGAATTGTTTGTCCTTTATTAATGGGCTTTATGCTGGGAACATGACTGAAAGTGAAGTGTAAGAATGGTTGAAGCATATCACCATGACATTTTTCACTTTCAGCAGAAGCTGAGGGTTTGTGCATCTTCTGTGTGCAGAGTTATGGTAAACCAAATTCTGCTTGCAGGACGGGTGTGCTCTGCATCTAACAAAAAGCTGAACTCTTTCCTTCAGAGAATGTTCCTGATCACTGATAAGCGAGTTTAAACATCCACATGTAGTACTACCAGGAATGACAGAGGCTCAAACATGTCCCAGTGAAGACAGGCACTTCTGATGTTCTTTTGTGGAGGATTTCATTCTGTTGAAACTTGAGGTTTGTGTGCAGACAAGAATGTCTGTGTTGTGATAGTTCTGCTCTGTTGGGGGCAGTGACTGCTTTTAATCTGAAAGACTGAAGTGAAAAGCTTCTTACAGCAGGGAAGAAATGGTGGAAATTATTAGACTCATAGAATAGTTTGGGTTGGAAGGGGCTTTAAGATCATGTAGTTCCAACCCCCCTGCCATAGGCAGGGAAAGCAGCAGTGACTATCTGAATACCCCATCCAAGCAGTTTCATGTATTGGGAAGTCTGAACCTCAATGTAGGTGATCGGGCTCAGAGGAGCGATGGCTTTCATAGAAATCTCTTCTTGCTGAAGGAAAATGTGGTCATATTGATCAAATTGTGGTTGTATTTTTTTCCAAATCCTAACTATTAAATAAAAAAAAAACCCAAATAGAGGCTCTTTCCTAAAGATAGAGAGCCTTAAGACTTTTCTAAAATCTTCAGGAAAAATTACAACTCAATCTCTGGGAAAGCCAACTTAATCAGCACTCTGCAATTAGACAAACAAAATGTCATAATTTCAAATCGAGGAAGAAGGACACAATGAAGAAGCCCAGCTAAACCATTATGTTCACTTAGCTGGTGGGAACTGCCTTCAAAAGACTTTCCCTCCATCTCAAAATTTCAAGGTTTCATCTAATTTCTTTTTTTTTAGGTTGGAGAAAAAGGAGCAGCTGTTAGAAACAGTCCATTTATTACCTCTGCAGACTTTTCTTATGTTTTGTGACAGAACAGCGCGTAGCCAGCGCTTTGCTTATGCTTCCTTAGATTAAATAAAAAAGGTTAAAGAACGATCCGTATGGCCTCCGCCTTTATTTCGCTCTCTAGTGCTCCGATGTAAATTCCTGTTGAGATTGTCGGGCTGCACATCGTACAGTTTACACTGTTAAAAAGTCTCATACTGAGGTTTTAATGTTAAATATCAGTGTTCTGAGGATCAAAAGCTCCACTCTCCACGGACGGAAGTGCCGCCATGGCCGCCACCGGCGCTGCCTCAGAGACGGGGCCGCTCCCCCGGTCCCGCCCCGTCTCTGAGGCAGCGCCGTTCTCCTCAACCTTCCGCCCACAGTCCAGCTTCGTCGCCGGAGCCCGCCCCGGTTGTGGAGGAAGCCCAAGGCCTTGTCCAAGGGAGCATCTTCCTCAGGGTAGTTTGCACGGCCCCTCAGACGTGAGTAACGCCTCAGGCGCTGAGGGGCTGGGGGCGGGCTTCGGTTTTCAGATTTAGCTGCTGTTAACACAAAGTACACGCCGTTCCCCCGGTAAACATCATCTTTTAGCCATTGCTTAGGGTCTCCTCTCTGGAGTTTTTTTTGAAATTAATTAAACAGAATTAGGGTGGGGTTTTTTTCAGCTTCTGACTAAATCGGCTTTTTGTCTGTTCAGGAACAACTGAGACCTTCTCAAAGCAACATCTCTGCCCATTACAACAATGCGTGTGTATGGATATCTACAGGGTGATTGCAGGTAAATTTTTAAATTTTTCTTTTTTTTTTTTTTTTAAGAAACTGAATCCATTGATTGGAATATGGGAATGGTTCAAACCAGGGGTGGTTTAGAATGAACATTAGGAAGAGTTTCTTTTACAGAGAATGTGGTCAAACAGACATGCTGCTTAGAGAGCTGGCTAATGCCCAAGCCTGTCAGCGTTTAAGAGGCATTTGGACAATTCCCCTAACAACGTACTTCAACTTCTGATCAGCCTTGAATGTGTAAAGAATTTGGATTAGATGCTCTTTGTAGGCCCCTTCTAACTTATCTACCCTGTCCAGTCTAGCCCTATGCCATCCTGAACGTACTAGTTGTTGAGTTCTTTGTGCATGAACATCAGTAGCTTTCCAGTCTGATCCAGCTGATGATGCAGTTTTAGGTGATAATCATCACTGCAAGCTTAAAGTTTGTAACATTAAGTCTGTGTGCTTTGTTTGGCATTGTGAAGCTGTCTGCAGAAGTGCAGGTAACAAAAAGAGGATGCTAAGTTGTAGGTCTATAATTTAGATTTTCAAAGAGTTTAGGCATTTCAAATTAAAAAACACAGAGATATACTGTATGAACTTTCTAAAGGTCTCATTTCCAGCAAAATCACAGTATCAGGGGTTGGAACTGCCTTTAGGGTAATGCTGAATTGTAGATACCAACATTGATCATTCATTCTCATTACTTTGCAGAATTTTTTTTCTCATAGGGATTAACAGTAAATTTCAATAAATTAATCTAGGTCATGACATAGTTCAGAAGTTCATCCTGTGAAGGAGTGTTTGAAGAGAAGTTTTGGAACTAGGCACATAAAGAATGGAAGAATACAAAGTGTTGAAAGTACTGGGTGAAGGATCATTTGGCAGAGCTTTCCTAGTTCACCATAGAATCAGTGACCAGAAGTATGCAATGAAGGAAATAAGACTTCCCATGGTAAGCATGGCATATACATTATCTCACTTAAAAAATTTCAGAAAAGTCTTAGTTCTGGATATATTTTTGAAATGCTGAACACTTGCTGTGAGTTTTGTGTATTGGACAGTTGCATGGAATGATTCTTAACTTTGCTTGAGTGAGTTGTTGTTCATAGTAAGGAAAGTAGTGAAATCTGATCAGTTACAGAAAGTGTGTGGTTACATTGGGAAATGTAGCCCTTGGGAATACAATTAGAATTAAATTCCTGTTCAGCTGATGCCCTTGCCTGGATTCCCATTGCTTTCACTAGAATACAGATTTGATCGTCAATGCCTAATGAGGAAATCTGTCCAGCATTGCTGTTAATCAGTTATTCAGCTTACCTTCTCTGCACTTTGTTAAGGAAAAAAGTCACTGGGAAGCACTAGACTTTTTGAGGCTCAAGTTCAGTTAGTACCTGGGCACTTGGCTTTATAGTAAGTTCAGACAGTGTAGACTCCCAGCTGTCACAAAGGCAGTATGTGCTGCTTCCTTACATAGTTCTGTGCTTTTGAAAGAGGAATGATAATAGGTCAGTAATGAAGAAGACTTCAGCTAGTAATAAACTATAGATTAGAAAGGGATGGGGTTTTCAAGTTGCTAAGTGACTTCTTAAAATAACTGAGGAACTATTCTTTAAAATATTTGCCTTTTGGGAAAGGAAATCCATTGTGTGTATGTGTGAAAATGTGTTAGCATGACATTTAAATAACTGCACTTACATTTTCAGTCTTCATCTGCTGTAGAGAACTCTAGGAAGGAAGCAATTCTTCTAGCTAAAATGAAACACCCAAACATTGTTGCATATAAGGAATCATTTGAAGGTAAATACAAAAACATTTATTTGTTTAAAGTTATGTACTCCTAAGGGATCGAGATTACTTTGTTGGTGTTTTATGATACCTATTATAAAAAAAAATGCTTGTTTATTGTAATATGTAATACATAGCAAGTAGTCAGAGCTTTATAGTACAAATTATAAACTTACCTTGATAATGAAAATACTAATTATTCTTAAATTACCTGAAATTTAGCTGATGGACATCTATATATAGTGATGGAATACTGTGATGATGGAGATCTAATGCAGAAGATCAAACATCAAGGAGGAAATTTGTTCCCTGAAGATACGGTAAGAAAAGACAGCACTTTGAACCATAGACCTAGGAATCCTTTTTTCATGTAAACAGCAGCACCTTACATCGTATGAAACAAATTATAGATACAAAACCACCTTTAAGTACCTTAAATGAAGCAGGGACTATTACAGATAGAATAGAACCAGTATTTCTTTGTTAATTTCCAGCAGAACAAGATGAGAATTGAACCTAAAGGAATGTCTGTCTTTATCTAAGAACTCTGCAGGCACTGTGAAATCAAGAGTCCGGGTTGCATGCATGAATTTATGCATTTAAGTAAAATTTAAGACAGACTTCCACCAGAATTTGAACTGCAAATGAAAAACAGAGCACTTTGGTAAGATAAATTAAACTAGCCAGGAGACTAAATGCTTGCATTTTATGTAGCAATTAAATGTTGAAACTGTTCAGCAGGCATTCACTTATTTTATCACAGAAGCTATAAAATTACACAGGAGAGGATCCACACTGACACTGTAATGGTTGAAAACTACTTTCTGCCCCAGTAAGGAGCATCTTAGTTAAAATTAAAAGACCAGAATCCTCACTTAATCTAATATTTAGATTGGCCAAGAATGTTTAAGAACTTTACTTGGTACTTTAAAAAGTAATACATTTCCTTTTACATTTCAGAGTGGAGGTTTTGTTGTTCCTTTTTTATGTGTTCCTTTACTATGAAATTATCATTAATTACTTACAATAATAATGGTCAGATAAAGTGCCATATTGTTTTTAATCTTGGTATGTATCACTAGAGGTTTTTAGATACAGGCAGTAAACATTCCTTCTGCTATGTTAATTTATAGTTTATCATCAGTCTATATCTTTCATGTTAACTGGAGGCTAACTCTAGAGTTACTTTTAACTCCCAGATATTATGAACTTGCTTTTATTTTCTTCCTTAATTTTCTTTTTTTATCTGTCAGTAAAGTATCCATTATGTACAACATTGAGGTGTTTTAACTCATACTTACTCTTTTCAGATCGTTCACTGGTTTGTGCAGATGTGCCTGGGTGTGAAGCACATTCATGATAAACGTGTGTTGCACAGGGATATCAAATCCAAGGTAAATAGAGCAAGTTTTGTTGCCATTAATAAACTCTCTTTTGTATGCAGAACTGCAGCTCCTTTCATAATTTCCTATTACTGCTATGTGCTGTGTTTTGCATTTAGGTGCAATAATATTAAGTAAACTAAATTGTTGGCTATATGGTCCCCTCATATCCACACTACTAATAACATCAGTTGCTTGTGACAGACTGCATATTATTTAAAACAGTAAGAGAAGTATAAAAAGCTTATAGAGTATGCAGATTGTAAATATGTAGCCTCACATTTTTCTTTCTTACTCTTTTCTAGCAGAAAGGTAGAAATTCAGAAAGCAGTGTGACCTAGGTGGTTTAAGTACAGCATAGAGATTAACGCATTTCTAAGCTCTGATACCTCCTCTACTACTGATGCTGGGGCTTGAGGCATGTATAACCTTTCCATCTCCCTTTAAACACAACATAGAATCATAGAATCATAGAATCATAGAATAGTTTAGGTTGGAAGGGACCTCAAAGATCATCGAGTTCCAACCCCCCTGCCATAGGCAGGGACAC